>JAODLI010000001.1:2780313-2795485 GCA_027575585.1 Percopsis omiscomaycus | reverse complement strand
CGCCCCCCCCCCCCCCCCCCCCCCCCAACGGCACTAAATTTCTTTCATTTCAATTTTTTTCCAGGCACCCATCAAGACAATTATGAATCACTTTGGTTCAAGAAGGTAGATGATCCGATATCCGGAGAGACCATGCACCTCTACAAGGGAGGCTACTGGGAAGCCAAGGATGAAGGCAACTGGGAGATTTGCCCTGACATCTTCTAAACCCTAACCCGAAGAGAAACTATCCAACACATAAATCGGATGGATAATGCAGGCGTGGCATTGAACCTGTTCCTTCTGTTCTCACCACCACAGATGCTAAATTGTCTCCAGCCCTCAGACAGACTATAGGACAATCGCAACACAACACAAAGACAGAACTTCTTTTGTTCACCCTCCTAGCAACTGGTTTGTGTTGAGGATTTCCCCCAACCCTGTGTCAGCCTCACTTTTACAAATTCCATCATTTTGGATGTAAACCAAAATGTTAAACATACTTTATTCCATATAATACTGTCTTTGTTTTCATTTAATAACCACAGCATAGTGACACATGTAACAACAATAAATTCATTTGAATAGGTTTGATACTGTTGAGACTGAGGCAAACTTGTATTGGTGCTGCTGATTTTAAATATGAATTGCACCAATTACTTAAGTGAAATTTTTAACTTGTCTTTACAACATATGCTCTTTGTCATATGTATTTATACAAGGCGGTCCGCCAAAGGACAAAATTGAAGATGTGTAAACTTTAAGCTCTGTGGGTGAATATCTTTGTCACTCATGAGACAGGGCCAATTTTCTTGATCAGTGTGATTTGCTGTGTGCATAATGCAGTTTAAGACGGTGTGTAAATGTGCTAGTGATTTTACTAGGTACATTTCTCCAGATCTTGTTGATGCAAACTCTAAAAGACAACTCCCACAGTGGAAGTCAACATTTTGCACAAATATGCTCGTCTTCCCTGTCCAATCCTACACTAGGAGTTGTCAAATTAGCAATAGTGGGGAATACTGTAATGCATCTTATTCTTGTTAGAAAAGCTGAGTTGACCCTCATGATGTCAAGTAACCAATGTCCATTAAGGCAATATAAACTGGCAGTAGAACCGCTAGTAAAAACAACTCTGTCGTTGCTAAAATACACAATATCGGTTCTGGTAATTACATATTGGGGGGGTATGCTGTGTGATGATGTATGAAGATTTTTCTTGTGAGATTCCCTATATCACTCCTACAGTAACACCTTTTACAGAAACATAATTAACCCATGCTTAATTATCTTCTTTTTTTTTTAACCTAGCGATCCTAGTGATGTTCTTAGTGTAGATGTAGAACGGGGAGCAACAAGCACATTTGTGTGTACCTGCACAAAGTAGAATGTGCCGTCAGTGTCTAAGGACCATGTCAGATGAGATGTCAGTTTTTGTTTTATGGTGTGATATTTATGTTTGAGGTCTGTATTTGATCAAAAGGTAAATCTCATTTTATATTCAAGTGTACTTAAATACAAATCACTGATAATACAAAACAAATTATGTTATTGCAAATACTGCTGTGTAAATATATTTACAGTGAAGTAATAGTAAGACGAATCCTATTGACTAATAAGATTGACAGAGATGGTAGAGCTCTAACCCTGGTTCATCCAGAACTGGACAAACCTTTGACTGATTGTGTCATTTTCTTCTTATACACTTACACTTCTTATAGTCAAGAAAATATTACTATTTATTTTTTGTCTACAGTATATCACATTGGTTTCTGGGCCTTGTCTTTCAGATGTACACACATTACAACAGAAAATAGCAACTGCACACAAATAAATATACACACACTGAGCACAAAACTATTATCCTTTACTACTACTAAGATAAAACATTTTCTTTTTATTTATTTGTGTTTTTTGTTTGTTTTGTAATCCTTATGTTGTCTACTTGTGTATGGTTGTAGCTGCTAGCATGTGGTTGCATCATTTAGAGAACCCTGAACATGATGGAGGGTTCATGCTATGGACCACCTACACCTTTTTTTGAGTATACTATATATTCATTCCTGCTTGAAGTTGAATGCTGATTGTGATACTTTACCAAATTACTGTTATTGCAGACTGCATTTTTACAGTCTGCAAGATGTGATTTCAAAGAGTTTATTTCTTTCAGTTAACAATGTTTTTACCAATTTAGTTTTATATTCTGTATGTGAAACAGCCTCAAGTCTAAACAATAGCCTTCTAAACGCAGCTATAATCAAAAATGAAATGAGATACCCTGTAGGTATAGCTGTGGGAAACTCATGACCTACCGTTCTACCGGTTATGCCACTAAAAGAATATGCGTGGCTGGATAAATGCCATTCCATCAGATTATGTATCCATCCATTCTTTCACCAACAAACTGAAGTGAGTCAGCCAGCCAACTGGAAGGGGTTTTGTGTGCATCACATTTTAAGAATGTTACTGTAAAATACATTGACACTGAGATGATTTTAATAAAACATTTCCCATTAAGGTAAACAACATATCAATTTACTTTCATGTTCATTCTAATGTTCACTCCACCAGTGAGATGTAACACCAGCAGGAGTTCTTTTTATTTATACTATACAGTGACATTTGATATCACCAAAGCATTTGTTATCACTGTATACTGGAGCACTGGACGGGGTCGAGTCACACTCATTTGAGACTTTGCTAGCTTGCTGGTATTGCTGGAACTATGGACCCAATCAGACAATATTTTGTTCTGTTTATAATTACCATTGGAGTAAGTGACCAAATCTTTCTTAACATTCGATTACTAATATACAACAGTATCATCACAGTTGCCAATGGCAATGAGTAGAAAACTATTCTGTAAAGATACAAATAGGATGGCATATATTTGTTGTTGTAACTCATCTTTTTTTACACATCACAGATTGGAAGTAGGCCTCTAATAGAAGCTAGAAAAAGATTCACTGAACATGAAGGAAGTGATGGGATTGCTATGAGCAAAGAACTCAATTCATTTGATGACCAATACCAAGGATGTGGAGAAAACATGCTGGAGAGAGTTCTGGAACCAAATGGGTTACTAAAAAAGGAACTTAATGCAGATAAGGATTACCTTGAGGCCTGGGAAAATGGAGCAACCTGTAGGAAACAGATTCCTGGGGCAAGAGAGGAACACAGCATTGCTATAGCTGTATTTACAAGTGATTTTAACTTCTATGACAAATTCAATAGTGCTGTCAGCACTCTAGGTGGTGGTGTTGAAATTTATAAAAGCAAGTTCCCCTACAAATCTCTTCATTTTCTTCTGAATGATGCCTTGCGGATACTGAATAAAACGCAATGCTACGAGGGTTCAAGTGGATCTCATAAAAACTTGAACATGACTCAAGTGAACTCAAAAGTGCGCTTGGGATCATTTCACTGGGGAAGTCCTTTCATGGAAAGGTTTTGTCAGTCTCACTTCAAGGTGAACTCATGTCTTGCAGTAGACATAAGAGAATATTCCTGTTTTAGGGACATAGAAGTCATACTGCCTCCATTTGAGCTGTTTGAAGTAAAGGCTGTGGACATCCTAAACAACGGAGAAAAAATTCAAATCTCTCTAGGATCCAGTGGATCATTCTGGAAACATCAATGCTCCTATTTTGAAAGGCAAGTTGGTAAACACTTTCTCACAATTATGTTATGGCTACTCTGTAAAATTACATGAAGCCTGTCCCTTAATATTCAAACAATGTGGCAAATATAACAATACGTTTCTGCTATTGATTATGTATTATACTTTAAAAAATATATGTTTATGATAATACAGTATTAACATATTCATAAAGGTCTTTTCTTTTCAGAACTACCACTCCTGGTGACTCTAATGACTGTAATAGTCAAGAACACGTCAGTGCGATGGTGTTGCTGACTTTCTCCTTTTTCATTTTATTCACATGAAAAACATTACAAATTACCAGCCTAGTTTGTTTTAGGATGTAGATAATGATCATTGATTATTCTAAATTTCTGTAGTAGAATATAACATATTTTATTTAGTAAATTGAATGGATATACCTTTCTTGTATTTCACTGCGGTCAAATAATGAGTGAAATAAACTGATCTGATATGCTTGGGTGTGTGTTATTATGTGCATACGTGCACACTGACTGTGGACTATCAACACAGTAAAATTCTTACATATGAAAATGTAGGTCTACTTGAGTAAAGCCGATTCAGAATGGGGTCGCGTTAAAGACATATCTTAAAAATTGTAACTTATATATTAAAAGCCTACCTTGATGCAATTAAAACCCTTCAGTTCAAAACTAACTGTAACACACTGAGCCACACCAAAGGGTTTTCTATGTAGGTCTACAAAAATATTACCCGTCCTTGTATCGCTCATTCTAAGAATAGACTACTAGACTATATGGCAAGCCGTTTTAACATTTAATCGAACCACACTCTGCAATTAAATTTTAGATATCCATAATAGCATTTATCCTAGTCAAAATTGTATTCTCACTAGTCAGAATGGCAATTTACAATAATAATTCCACAATAATATTCTAGTAGAACTCGAAACTGTATTTCACGATATCTACAACTTTGATTGTCAAAACTAAATTTAAGATATCTAAAAATCCTTAAAAACTAGCCGTTTTAACATTTAATAGCTAAACTGGATATATATTGCAGAAATAGCTGTAATTCAATTCTTCCTAGTCAAAAACAACATTTCAGATATCCACAATGACATTCTTCCTATCCACAATTATATCCACAACATCATTATTCCTAGGAAAAATGATGTCACTTTTGTCTATCATGTATATTAGGCTTTCAATTTCAGATATCCACAATTGCATTGCAGATATCCTGAATGTTCATTCTGGATATCTGCAATAGAATTCTTACTAGACTTAACTGAATGATGTCAGAAAAGACCCGTCCTACTCGTCAACAGATATCCACAATACATCTGTAGATATCTGCAATTGCATTGTTCCTAGAAAAATTTTCATTTTAGATATCTGAAATTGCATTTTTACTAGTCCTAATTAGGGCTGGGTATTGGCAAGGACTTCACGATACGATACGTATCATGATACAAGGTCACGATACGATTATATCACAATACATTGCGATACATTACATATTGCGATATATTGCGATATTCCACATAGTAAATAATAAAAACAGAGCTGAAATACGACACATTTTGTCAGCTGCGTCTGTCATGTTGCATCCAAATTTCACTCTACCAGAAATGGGGGCCATCAGTTCTAGGCAACTAGCCATACTGCGACATCTAGTAGTTGTAGTTCACACACCGTTTAAAATGAGAATCTTCCACACACACAAAAAAAATACGTTTTTTTTTTTTTTTAGATTCGATTTTTGATCTGGAAATCGATTTAGTATATCGCGAAAATAAATATGGCGATTTATCGCTGTATCGATATTTTAGCACAGCCCTAGTCATAATGCCAATTGTGGATATCCGTAATGACATTTTTACTAGTCAGAATGTATTTTGGATATTCAAAATTACATTATGATATCTGGAATGATTTGGATATATAAATTTAACATTATGACTAGTAAGAATTTGATTTTAGATATCTGAAATGGAAGTTTGTCCTAGTAAGAATTGGATTGCAGATGCAATTGTGGATATCTGAAATTGAAAGCCCAATGAATGGCAAAAGGGAAGTTATTTGTCCTAGGAAGAATGACGTTGTGGACATCTGAAATTATAATTGTGGATAGGAAGAATGTCATTGTGGATATCAAATGTTCTTTTTTAATAGGAAGAATTTAATTACAGATATCTGCAATATATATCCAGTTTAGCTATTAAATGTTAAAACGGCCTGCTAGACTGGAAAAGACAATTTCCGGTCTAAAACCACTATGCTGTGCAATCGGAAGTGACGTATAGCTTTTTACTGTTTACTCTGGTCTGCTGCTATGTAACAAAGGCTTCCGTATAACGTTACTGCATTCTCAATTACACCGTTTTTATTCTGTATTCATTCATTTATCCGTTTACCATCGTTATTTGACTTAGTTGCAGAAAGTATGGCAACAAAGCGCGCACAGCCCGGAGGAGACTGCACAGACGCAAGGCGTGGCGATGGGCAGGAGTGAGTTAAAGCAAACATGAACTTGTAGTCTTTATTTTAACACCAGTTGGCCGCAGATCGAGAAATTAATGTAACAAAGGCACTGTTGTGCGATTGCGAACTGGATACTCGTATTCTTCATAGCACTGCAGCAACTGATTATATGCTACTATTTGCTGGACGCGTTTGCGTGCCATTGTTAAATCATTTAGACACGATCATATATTATCTGATTTAAATGATCTCTCTGCAGTTTATTCGGGAAATTATTATTATTTATTACTTTAGGTCAGAGGCCTCTTCGTGTACTCCTGGTCCAATGGAAGTGGATGCCAAGCCCCAGTCCCATAGCTTCAGATACAATCTTGACTACCCCAGCATTGGGAAGTGTATCATTATCAACAACAAGAACTTCAAAAGAGATACAGGTATCCATTTCGTCCACGTGATCATCATATGTTAAAATATATTAATTTACCTGCATACTTATGTAATGAATCAACAGTTTAATGAATAGAATAAAAAATAATGTGCTTTTCACATGTACTCAAGCCTACGCCATCAGCAGGCCCAGAAATAAGAAAAAACATTTTAATAAAAAAACATTTGCCTTAATTCCTAAAAGTATGCTCCTTCCTTGTATGGTGTCTTGCCCAAACAGTGACTTGTATTGGTGTCATGCATATTTTTGTTATTTGTACTTGTACTAAGATTTAGCGACTTAGTATCTTGCGCAGAGATGCCCACAGATAGACTGGGCATGTTGAGAATCAACTACCCTAACCACTAGGTGATCCTGCTCCCCAATCCTAAAGTAACTAACTAGTAAGCTAAGAGGGGATTGTTTTGCAGTCTTTCAACCACTAGGGGTTTCTATTCTTTATTTCTTCTTATCTTTTCCTTTTTTATTTTTTTTTCAAGGTATGAACCAACGAAATGGTACAGATGTTGATGCAGGCAACGTGATGAAGGAGTTTGGGAACTTGGGATATAAAGTGCAGATTTTCAATGACCAAACTGTGGACCAAATCAAACAGGTTTTAACTGCTGGTAAGTATGAAACCCCAAATTTTATCCATGGTAATGCATACTAAAGGTGCTGTAGGTAGGATTTAAGAGCTATACATTTAGTGTAATTTCTCCCATAGACATCTGTCAGCTATCAGTGAGTGAACTGCTCTGAGAATATCTGCTCTGGTTGATAGCCCCTGCCTCTATATATGTCAATTTAGACTTTTTGACGGCCACCAAAACAATTCTGACCAATCAGGGTCTCTTTTCCCTGATTGGTCTGGTGAATCTCCCTTGCCATTAAATCACATTAATCTGCACACAGCTACAACAGGTCAATGGCGCTTCGCAATGGCAGACATATAGGCTCCAGAGGGAGAGGAGGGGGTGGGTTTTTGGGTTGTTGATTTTCAAAATCATACTCTCTTTTGTTTGTTTTTTAGCTAGCTCTCGTTGCAACTCTCAAATCCTACTTACAGCAGCTTTAACTGTACATTATAGTTGGCATAGAAATATATATATATATACAAATTTTTATTTTTCAGTGTCCAAAGAAGATCACAGTTGTTCAGCCTCATTTGTGTGCGTTCTGCTAAGTCATGGTGATGAAGGCGTTTTCTTTGGGACTGATGCCTCAATAGAGCTCAAAAGGCTCACATCACTATTCCGTGGCGATCGCTGCAAGTCATTGGTGGGGAAGCCTAAACTCTTCTTTATCCAGGTAAACAAAAAAAAATTTCCAGAACAAACTAAACTTATGAAATGCAGTATATGTATGCATATGTCGGTACCTCGGCCACTGATCTCTCTACTTCATAGCACTAATGACACTAACAATCCTTATTCTATCTTATTCCGATCCTTTCCTCCCTTTAAAAAAATTAAATAAAAAAATCCTTCTTTCTTCTCCTGCTAGATCAGCTCTTAGAATACTAAGCACTTTACAATTAGCAATTATTTACTGTTTGAAGATTGAATAACTTGAAGTGTGAATGATAACTTTGATTATTGTAATTACTAACTGTTTTAAGGAGTAAATGATAAACCTTTGAGTAATGTTGTGCAAATGCATAAGTGAAGTAACCTTGTTACATGATGCTGTCCTTATTATAGAGAATGTTATCTGCATTCTATTACTGTAGAATGTTGTTCTGTTTTGTTCTTTTATGTCACGTACAGCACTTTCTAAATGCCCTATACAAATAACTGTTGTTGTTGTTATTATTGTTATTGTTATTATTAATATTATTATTATTATTGCAAATTGTCTGTGTCATTGTTTGTGGTGTTAAATAGGCTTGCCGAGGTACAGATCTAGATTCGGGGATTGAAACAGACAGTGGACCAGATGACTGTACAACAAAGATCCCTGTGGAGGCAGACTTCCTCTATGCTTATTCTACAGCCCCAGGTTCAACCTTGCTACACACTCACTCTTATACAACTTGGGCCATTTTTTACTCTCCTTTTACTTGGTCCTTTATGCTCATTTTTCTTCTAAACTTCTCACTTTAGGCTACTATTCATGGAGGAACATTATGACTGGGTCCTGGTTCATCCAATCACTTTGTGAGATGATTCACAAATATGGAAAAGAGCTGGAGCTCCAGCACATCATGACTCGAGTGAACCACAAGGTGGCGGTAGAGTTTGAGTCCGTTTCCAATACGTTAGGCTTTGACGCAAAGAAACAAATCCCATGTATTGTGTCAATGTTAACTAAAGAGATGTATTTCACCCCTTGATTTTGTTTTTGTTTTTTACCTCAAAACATTAACATGATATGCGTTAATATAAGGAAGAGAGACCTGGGAATTTATTTGGCTGTTTGTGACTTGTTTTAGTACACACTATCTGACTGATATTCTGTTTAGGAAAAACTTAAGATAAAATATCTCTGGGGTATTGTGATGCAGTAGATGCAATTTCTTGTCTGTTTAACAGCACACATGACTCAGGGAAGTACCTGAGTGCAAGACAATTATACGAGTATTTGCTTCTCACCAGCATTGGAATACAAAGGGACATTTTTATTCAAAATAATATTGTGTGTTGTTTCTGTGCATGTATTTTTTTTTTAAATTGGTTTTGCTTTTGATGCTAAAAACCAGGGACCATGCAAAACCAACCATATTTAGCATTGCAGGTTACATTACCAAGTCACTAATTGTGTAAAGCTCCTTTTGTTTGTCCTAAAACATTTCTATAAACAGAACTGTCCAATGTGTGAATACCACAGTTATTCAGTTTTATGGTATTTTTTTATATTAATATGAACTTTGGTCCCTAGACATTGGACAATACAATTACTCAGTGGCTGTCCCATGCCCCTGACCCCGCATTACCTCAATTCATAGGGCTGCTTCAATCATTAAGGTCAAAATTTAAGTGTACTGGCTACCCTAATGTGAGCCAGAAACACACCTTGTTGAAATAACGCATTTTTTCACAACTTTTTCATACTTGAATAGAAAGTACATTTTATATTACGGCTGTAATTTCTGTGATTCTTGCAAAACGGTGTGTTGCATACCATTTGTAGTCTTATCTTCTGCTGAGAGGTGAAAAACCACTTTGTGTGTAAGGGTAAAGTACTCTGCTATGATTAAAGCTTTTGTCAGTCATGAGTAACTGAGCTTCATGTCATCTTTTGGCGGCAGGTAATATAATGGGAATAATGTTGCATTTGCATTCAAAAATTTCTTGTTTTGGTTTTAGAAGATATAGGCCTACCTTTACAGTTTCTATCAAGAGCACTATGTTATTTCAGTTTGATGTGTTTCTTCCCGTTTTCTGAATAAAAACATTGATTGTGTAATTTGGTCAATATCTATGTGCATTTACTTGCATCATGATATAGCCAGCAGTAGGCTACATTGTGACGCCTTAGAGAATATATCTAGAGCTGATTTCCTGTGCTTATATTGTTATTATTGGATACTAACAAGCTTTATCTGTCTATAACTTCAGCAATAATCAGTGTTAATAGGTAGATTAGAATAACATCCTGCCCTGTCTTGTTATGAGATCAATAGAATTGACATTTGATCATTAATAACAAGTTTGAAATTGTTAGTTTAGTTTTACAACACATTTTGAGAATATTGACCTTTCTTGGAGTACTTTAATGCTCTTGCGGACCACCTATGAGATGACCGTACCAAAAGTGGTCCCAAGGCAATTTGAGTTTGAGACCCCTGGTTTAGCCTATACTCATTCTCTAGGCTGCCCAAAATGGACCTGTGATCTTGCGCGATAGTGTAGACATAGGCTACTGTAAACGCCTGCCTACCTGACATTGGTCGACGACGACGGAGAGTCATGGTTTCAGTTCGCCAGAGTAGCCTACACTAATCAATCTGTTGACAATTGTCGATGGCTGCTGGATATTGTGCAGGCTGCCGTCTCTCTTCCTCTCTTTCTCTATCTGAAAGTAGCCTACATACAGCAGTTAGGCTACTTAACGTTATATCGAGTAGGCTAGCCTAATGCACGTTTTGTTTTTAGGCGTTTGTTTTTAGCTTGACCTCAATGAAGACAGAAGTTCGAATCAACATGTTTTTTTTTGTATATAACTTACTGTTGCAGACGTGGTCAACGATGAATTAGACCATAGTTGTGATTTTAAAATAGCATAAATGGATACATTTCAGATAGCCCCGCACTCCCTCGCTTTTGTGCTGTCGCGCGTGTCCGGGGATGAAGATCAGAGCTCACCATCATCCATGCGCTCAGAAAAGTTACCGCACCACACTGGATACGAAATATTCGCCAACTTTAAAGCTGCCAACATGCAACTCTTCTGGAACAAAACTATTTTACATGCTATGTCAGAGATATTCTTCCTGGGATGGCTAGATGAGCACGTAATGTTGATTCAAGGAAAGGAAGACCACCTCGAAGTCCTTAAAATCGGATGGACAAGAAGGACCCTGAAACCACCTGAGGGCTTTAACATCAAGGCCATAGGTAGGCATGGCTTTTATACTACGTCTGTACCTACAATCCAAGGATACGATTCTGACAGGACTTGTTTTAGTCTATGTAGTTTGATATCCCATGCTACTTTGATTGTAGGCTATATCAGTGTATTTTGATAAATTAGAGTTGTAGATTACAACTCAAAGTTTACTAGCCTATGCAAACACCCTTTACCTTTTTGACATTGTCCTATTGCTAGGGGAGAAACTATAGGTTCACACAGAAGTGAACTGGTAGAAAAGTTGTCATTGTACACGCCTGTAGCTAGTTTCTTAGTCTACCAGCCTAAATAGGTGACATAGCTTTCATGGCCCTGTTAGAGCATGTACTGATAAGCTTTGGAATGTTTATCTTATAGCTAATAACTTACCAGACTGCATAATGTCCAGCCCAATAGATACATCAAGTATGTTCCCAATGAAAAGGAGATTACTTTATATTTGTAACCTTTTATAAATTATCACATGGATTTATTTTTCTTCTACCATGGTGCTATGGTAAAAAGAAAATATTGTGCAAAGCCATAAAGTTTTAACAAAAACTTTATAGGAGTGGATCATACCAACAGTTTTTTTCTGGGCGCCAAATTGTGAGACACTCATTAGACACGCATTATTCTACAATTTCAAACTCAGAAACATACATCACATTACTTACAGTCTGTTTAACTGTCTAACTAATTTAAAGATTTTGTAGATTTTTATGAAATAGGCTATTTTAAAATATATCACTATTGCTTTTTAATCTCAATAGATATAAGCGGACTTTTATATTCTTAAGGGTTAGATTTGTCCTAGCATTTGAGAGGCGCCGCTCTACCTCCAAGCAATGGTCAAGTTCCAGACCCCAACCAGAGGGCTTTGATCTACCACTTCAGCTGGTCGGCTTGCACCTCCATCGCTAAGAGGGCACAAGAGTCGTTCAACCCAGTCTCGACTACTTTCTATCCTGTCGCCACAATGGTGGAATGAGCTTCCAGCACCAGTCAGGACAGCAGAATCATTACCCACCTTCCGCAAGAGAATTAAGACTCACCTCTTCAGAATCCACCTTGGTACCTCGGCGACTGACCTCTCTACCTCATAACACTCCCACTAACTGAAATTCTTCATGACAATCACTTGTGCAATCCCTTATCTTCCACCTTTATTTTCTATCTATATTTTAAAAAGTCCTTCCTTCTTAGATCACCTTTTAGAAAATACATCACCTCTTTAGGCTTAGCAATTGCTTTGAGGATCGAACGATATGTTGTGTACTACATGTTACAAAATATAACTAACTTGGCCCTAATGACATGCTGCTGTCATTATACTAACAGAATGTTGTTTGCTTACGATAACTGGTGTAAGAGCCATTCAGCCAATGACAAATGTACTCATTGTAAGTCAATTTGGATAAAAGCATCTGCTAAATGCTGTAAGTAAAGGTGCACGGCGGGGCGGGGTCTCTGCTTTGTGTCCAGAATTACCCCACATTTATAGTTGGATCTTTCTTCTCTACCTGCCTCTCCAGGGATAGATATATGTTGAAATGCCATAATTCTTCATACTCCTGATGATTGTTCTTTTTCCTGGTAATACCACAGTTGCTACACTTGCTGTGCAGTCTCTCAAGTACCTTTCACTTTTACGGGCGTGGGGCTTTTTTACTTTTATTTGTCTCCCCCAAAGAATTACAAAGAAATACTCAACTTGTTTCTGTTACCATTAGCTATAAAAAAGGACTGTATTCCTGAGGAAGGAAAGTGGAGCGTTTGTTCAGGAAAAGACCCATGCACAGCAATGTCCAGTGGCCCCCATAGGAAGGATAGGGAGGGTTTTAGAAGAGAATTGGGGGAAACTGTTGACGCAGCAGGAAGAATTGTTGCCATATTTGTTAATGTCAGAGCAGTGTGCTATTGTTTAGGCGCTCAAGGCAAAATTGTATTAGTTCAGCTACTGGTTTAGCCTGTATTGGACATGTGTGAGGCATGTGTTCATAGAGGAATTCCACTAGGGGGCAGTCAATTCAGAGCAGCAAGGACAGGCTACATAGGGCATAGGTTACAATATTTATATTTCTTAAAATACCAAATCTAAACTGTATCTCTGTGGGTGTAAATGGTAGCCTACAGTATGTCCACTGCATTTATCTGGCATTCTATTAATAATCAATAGGATTTCAGGTTTGATTATTCCCATTGTCTATCATTCAGATAATGTATGGCACACTAACAATGTTTAAGTTTGTACTGTATAACTTATAGGTCTTAAATCCATTGCAACTAAGCAACTATGGTACCTCAAAGATATTAGAATTAGAAAAGTCTACCAGCTGTTTTAGATGTCATGAACACTGGAATTGGAATTAAAGTCAGCAATGCTGACTTTAATTCCAATTACTGAGATGACTCAGCATTGCATCAGATTTAATAAACTGATACATTTTGAAAGAGTTTCATATACAACAACAAATAACGACAGGAAAAACACCAAATCTGAAGTTATAACATCAATAGAGATTTTTGGCAGTTACCATGGATATTTTTTTTCAATTGTTGTTAAAAAGGATCCCCTGGGCTTTTGGTATTTGGATTGTTTTTGGCAATGCATTTGTTTTTCAAGCTTTTAGATATTTGATATGTTAGAATAAATGAATATATCTGTATAGCTAACAGACCTGCCTTCCCTATGTAGTGTCTGTGTCTGCATCTTGAGCAACTGTTTCTTTAAGGAAACCGCACTCAAAGGTAGCAGCTATGAGATCATCGGCTTGCGTCGTCATGGCAACAGAGGCTGTTGCAGCACTACTGAGAAAAAAGATGGCGGGGTGGTGTCTTCCCCCTCCTACTCCCCCTGTCTTTCTCTTTGGTGTCGCTGAACCGGAGCAGATTGGTTGTGTCACCGTCCCCTTCAACCCACGGCCCATCCTGCCCTCACACTTTCCCTCCTTCTCAGCCCCTCGTCCATCCTTTTACACTCAGTTGTGAGCCAGCAACATCAACAACTGACACGGACTGTGGAAGTTGATCGCCAGAAAGAAAGACACAGTCCTGGAATAAACTCCAGTTAAAGCCTCTTCATATCGGCGTGGTCCTGGCAGTGAAAGGTGATTTATGGGACCCCTTCGTTCGTACAGCACAGCCTGTGAAAGAGAGGGAGAGAAAGAGAGAGTGTGTGTGTGAGGGGGGTGGGGGGGGTGGACACAGATGTTAAGCCAACGGTTCCCTGGGCTCCGCCGTTGCCTGGACTTAATGTGAGGGTTACATGTTTCTGTTTAGAGCTGCTCGTGTTGGCTCTCGCCTCTTGCGTTACGTATGTCCCCCATCGCTCTCTCTCTCTCTCTCTCGCTCTCTCTCTCGCTCTCTCTCTCTCTCTCTTTCGCTCTCTCTCTCTCTCTCTCTCTCTCTTGCTCCCTCTCTCTGTCTCTGTCTCTCTGTTTCTCCCTCTCTCTGTCTCTCTCTCTCTATCTCTCTCCCTCTCTCTCTCTCTCTCTCTCTCTCTCTCTCTCACTCTCTCTCTCTCTCTCTGTCTTCCCCTCCCCTCAGCCTCAATCACCCAGACAGAGACGCATGTATGCTCACGCAGAATCGCGCGCAGCAGGCGGATGCGCGCACACACACACACACACACACACACGCGCACACACACACGCGCTCTCACACACACACACACACATACTCACACACCCTTCCTGGAGATGCTGGGAGCAGCTGCAGCATTAGCGTTGAAAGAGATTTGCCGTTGACTAGAGTTCTCGGCCCCCCTTTTTTAATGAATGGATGCTACGGCGACCGGCGTCGGCGCTCCTTGCGATGGGTGGCAGCGATCAGCGGATATCTATTCTTGAATTTATTTATTTATTTCCATGGTCTCCATTTTTTTCCCTCCCCGCCCTCTCCCGCTGTGCTGTTGTCGAAAGGACGATGGGGTCTTGTGGCTGATCAGATAAAGATGGAGGTGAACGTGGCCTCACCAATGCCCGCCATGCTATTGAGCCTTCACTGCCCATTAGGGTGAATGGAGCTTTCTCTCTTTCTTTTTATTTTTTTCAAAGTGGGCTCTTTTGTTTTCCGGTGGGGAGGGGGGGGGGGGGGGGGGGG
>JAODLI010000001.1:2720154-2766690 GCA_027575585.1 Percopsis omiscomaycus | reverse complement strand
GAGTGACTGGCTGTTTGCAATTCGCAACAATCACCACTAGATGTCACTAAAAACTACACACTGGCCCTTTAAGTGGTCTTTCATATTTTAATTTGACCAACTCAAAGACTTAGGTGAATTTCTTCCTTTTGGTTTTAATATAAATGAATTTAAATTGATGAATATCATAAGGTAGTTAGAACAATTTACCTAAAATCTTACTGTTTTCATTTTTTGTACGGTGTCCTCGAGTGCCCAGAGAGGCGCCTTAAAAAATTCATTATTTTAAAATCTTTCTAGCTAATCACACACCACACCTGATGTAGCCATGGTATACCTGAGCAACTGTTTAGTTATTGCAATGGTTGTTTTGGTTTTGGTTTTTTTTACTTGCATTTTTTGCCACAGGGACAAAAGGAGATTTGAAGAATTTGAATTACCTTAATATTATGACGCAGATATGGTAGTTGTGTTAATGCAAATGTTTATAATCGTACTAGTGTTTTTCCTCTACATGATAATTGGGTGTACAACAGTTTTGTACATTTGTTCCATTTGGTTCCATTTTACAAGCTAACATTGCCACTTAACCAAAATTCATTGTCAAACATTTTATAATTCTAAAAATTAAATTGACATGCAAATGCATACGTAATATATGTGCAATAAAGTATGTGTCAATTCATTTATCACTGAACATAAATTTGACTCATTTATGTAAATATTAGCTGAGATTATTTAGTCGAACAAAAGATATTTAAAAAGGAATAGTGTGTATTTATTGGCAAGGAGTGGAGTTCACCGAGACAGATCATCATCACAACACAGACAACAATGGGAAGTATGTACCATCTGTGTGCATGTGTGCTTTGCCAAATTGTGTTTTTCAGATCAACAACCATCCATATCGCATCTTGACTTATAGTGAAAATAAAGGATTCCATGGTGATTTGAAGCAAACAAATTCTGCTCTGGTATTATGGGTGTGTACAGTACACTACATATAAAAATATTTATGGGGTTTTTAAAATACTAATCATACCAGATCCTACACACACCATTATGTTCACTACTTAAAAACACATCTGTAGATGCAGCTTTTGCCTCTCTCTGAAGCCGTTAACCTGGGCAGGTGACATAGTTCTGCAGGCTAAGGTCAGCCTGGTCATGACCTCTCCCACATGGTGACATGGATTTCAATCTGAGTCCGACGTTAAGGCCCTGTCATCCTCATCACCGTCTTCTTCTTCCATCGTTTCAATTTTGTCCTCTTTTCTGTTCGTATTTTGGTTTCTGTTAGTCTCCAGTCTTTTGTTGGACACTTTTCGAAATTTAAGGTTCGGAAGCTTCTTGAGGTCGCCGGTCCATTCCCTGTTAAACCAATCAGATCAACAAATCATGTCCGTCAGTTTCTGTAAAATCATAAGCGGTCCAATGAATCCCTCAATTATCTTGAATCATTCCAAGGGTCTTTCCCTCATTTAAAAATAATATTCTTGGCCTGATTAAAACCATCCTGATTTAACAAGCTCCTCCTCTAGGATTGGCTTTGCTTTGAATATCAGTCTGGAAACCTTTAATTAAAAACAGATTTGATTGACACCACCTATATGACAAACAACGTAGAAATGGAGTGCCCCAGACTGATACGCAGAGTGGAACAAATCAGAATGTTTACCTGGCTATAATATAGTCTCCAGTGATTTTAGTGAATTAACAGGGACAGAATAATTAGTGGAAGACTATCCAGATAGTTACGATGCATCAAGCTTAACTAATAGATTAGTTATCTGCTCTGCTTCAGAGGATGTAGTGTTAAGTCTTTGTCTACAAACCTGAATGTCTTCAGATGCTTTGCATTGATGATATCTGGGATCTCTGAAGAAGCCAAAGAAGAATAAAGAGCATTGTGATTTATTCTCAAAATGTTTACCATGTGTGTGTCTATATATAGCTATGTCTATACTTGACACTTCCCTGCAACGTTTGCTACCCAAAAAGAGTGGTCACATTAAAATGACTGATCTAAACATACAAAAGGTGGCATTGCGAAGCGACTGTTCATTAGATGTTGCTAGCCCCATCAAAAGGCACATTTGGCCTCATGTAGGAACATTCTCGTATTTGTATCTCAAATGTGCCAGGAACAAGACATCCACAATATAGTCATGAGTGTCTTCAGACAAAATAAACCCACCAATTGTTAATATTAGCTACAGTCTACATTGCACTGATGTAGCTATGGAATTAAACCAGATAGAAAAATATTATGGGTATTTGATTAAAAAAAAAGAATTGCCCCCCAATTTAAGATTTATTGTGTTTAAAAAAATAGAAAAAAGATTACAGTTGCCCTTTTAGGTACATTAAAAGTCAAGTGAAAGGCACCAAGTGTGGTGGTCAAGTGAGGTTTCTCAATACTAAATCCATGAGTGAGGCTGAAAACATTGTACAGTTGGAATTGAGTTTCTGGACTAAGGTTGGGCGATAAGTCAAAATCTTCCTATGGACAACCATCACTGCTTTCAATGTATTTGCAACAGAACGAGTGCAACTCGTCGTATTACTCTGAAAACTAGGCCGACTGGAGAGGAACACAATTGGCGCTACATTATGCTAAATTGCCTAGCTGAAAACATTAGATATTTGACCATGTCAAAAGGATTATACAAAGTTGTCTGTATCCACGTAAGAGGACTCATGTCCGTCTACAGACCAATCCATTTCAAGAAAAGTGAGACAGCCTATGCAGGTGATGTCAAGTGCGCTCGCAAAATTGCAATGTGAAACCAAATCCAAATCAAATGTAACAAATGCCCTAAATAACCAAAACAAAAAAAGACTTTAAAATCGTCAAAATATCATCAGGAAAAAAATACACAGGTGATGGCTTCAGCCCATCATCGATTCCCGATGTATGTATTCGCCATATCGCCCAACCCTAGTCTGGACACGTACAAGTGAATCTCATCTTTGTATTCTGAAAGCAGATTTGAGTGTTAGAGCCCAAGAAAAGGACTCACCAAATCCATTGCTCTCATATTGTGCTCGTTCTCGCTCTATGGTCTGTTTGATGACACTCTCTCTGGCGCCATGGAGACGACCCTGACGACCCTTAATCCCATTTGCCAGTTCAATCTGCTCCAGCTCAGAGTCAAACCTATGAAGGTACCTGTACAAATGCAGACAAATTCGTTCTAAACAGTAAAATGGCATTTACAAAAACAAATTGTTGAAGAAAGGCAGACAATATGGAAAAAATAAAATTAATTGCAGTAAGTACTTCCAATGTATGTGTATGCAAGCAGTGAAAGGTAATACACTCGAATGTGGTTTACTACCCTGAGATAAAAGCTTAGTCTTATGATTGACACAATTATTCTTGTAACATCATCACAGGTCTTTTGACAACATAAATAATTAAATGGTAAAAAGTCAACATTAGGTAAAAAAGATTTCACCTTTCAATTATGTCACAGGCCTCCTGTTTGGTGTATGTTGTTTTTGTAGCCTCCAACTGGTTGAGGAACCATAATAGTTTTTCTCCTACACAGATGTAGATTTACATAGTGAATAACAAGAAATATAAGTGTAGACACCATTGTAAAGCAGTGAATATTGCGAATGTAAATTAACTTACCAATGGTGTTCAGACGTGTGGCTTTCTCATTTTTCTGCCTAAACAAAACAGCATATGCACCGTGGGTTTGTTATATCGTTCAAGGTTGCATTAGCATCTATATTATTTATCATGGAGTTATTATCTAAAGCTGTAGCCTAAACGATTGTATTGATAAACCTCCAGTTTTTCTAGTAAATATATGGCTTTAGACGATGACCATGATATGTAATGAAAAATTGCGGCATTGCATGCATCTGTCAATTCTCCACTGTATTCTGTATTTATGGGTTGCAATGGATTCCTGTGACCTGGATCAAGTAATCGGTGTGGAAATAACAGAGAAACAGTGAAGAACACAAACTCTATTTGTCTATTCTAATTTGTTCTCACCTCTCTTTCTTGTTCAAGCGTATTTCCTCACGGGCGAGATAGGCAGCTTTCCGACTATAAGGATGAACAGCTTTGTCTGGAACCTTCTTCTTCTGTGCCTTCGGCTGAAATGTATGTAGGTTATGTCAGATTCTTAAACTGTTAGTTTACAAAAATCATCATCATTACAGTTACAGACATCACATTTAATTGACATTACCATTATAGCAATTTAAGACACGTGTGTTATGCTGTTGACATCGATGGCGGAAACGGACTGGGTCCGTTATTAAATTGTGTCCGAATGTAGCCAAGACTGGCTTCCACATAGTGCCGCCTGCGATTCGATTCGTGCTCTATAATCCTGGCTAGCCTGAATGTTGTATCATTTTAAATCGTATGTTTATACTTAACTGATGGAATTTTCTTCCATCAGTTATCGAATTACGTTATGCACAATAAAAGCACAATTTCTATTTGGTTCTACATTCGTTGAACAATGTTTTATTTAAATACAAGTGACACCACTAGGCTTTATTTCTATACATACCATTTTATTTCGACAAAGCAGCCATTTGACTCCCAAGTGACGAAAATAGCTGAAAAATAACCTTGAAACTTTGTCTGTAAATAGATAATTAAACTATGCAAATATCATTTTTACGCTATAGTTTTTTTGGTAATATTTCTTGTTAACTTGTAAATAAGACATAGTGGAGTTTTGATTAGACACATTGTTTTGAATATGATGATAAATATGATTGTGAAGTTTAATTTTTCATATCGTCAATGTTCAGTGACTTGTAAAAGGTCACTGAAGGTTTACCATTCACATTTTTTGTGATCATTTATCTGTGGAGTAATGTGTACTGTAATTGATATTCCAAAGTGTTTCTAAAGTGTAAACTGTTTTGTGACTTAATAACCTTTAGCAGAGTTTTCCTTCAACTGTGAATCACACAACCATTGTCTAACTGACTTCTATCAGTTCCCTGAACTGATCACCAGTATGATAGCAATGTGTGAGTGGTATTTATTAATTATGTGGGCTTTCAGATATAATATGATTTATGATTAATCCTATCCTGAAAATTCTCAGTTGAGGGAAATTATTTGACCAAAATGTCCTGTTGCAACCTGCCTCGGTCACAGTAATGCTTTAAAAGAGTTGTTGTTGCATGTCATGTTGGAATCAATAGAATTTGAGGCTGAATATCTAACATAGGTCTGCATTATCTACGATAATTTTCTTACTAAGGTGTGCTTTATTTGCAGAGGTATTCTAGTGGGCCAAACTATTTAGTGAATATAGATACTCTACCTGCTTGCGCTCACCATTTAGAAGCTAATGTTGTTCCCCACCTTTAATTTTGCTCAACTTTCCTCCTAAACTCAGTTAAGCTGCATACCTAACCAGGAGGAATGCTACTCTCCTAAAGCAGAGCTGCCAGACTTGTGGCTACAAGTACAGTGGATTGCATCACATCCGAGTGAGTTATCTGGCTGAGTCTGTGGGTGTGTGTCTCTTAGTTATTGTGTAGGTGAGTCAAAGGGAGATCAGGAAGTATGATGTACTAACAATAAAGAAGGAAGCAGGCACACAATGGCACCATGTCTACTTTTTGGCCTTGTAACGTGAGGCGAGGCCCCCGGGAAATGACCACCCTACTGTTGGTGCTACTGACAAGTTTGGCTGGAAGAGGTATGGGTGGAAAGAGGCTTTTTTTCTATGTATTGAGTCAAATATTCCCACTACAATCACTCTATCAACTTCCTTGTGTTTTCTACGCTGTATCTGCTGTGTTTCACAATGTTGATCACATGATGACTTAGAATGATATTAAACTTTTGCTAAACACTTGACTTTCTTTCTTAACCTCGGGCTGACATATTCCATGAAATATTATGAATTATGTTTTATTCAAAAACATTCTTCTAATATTTCGATAAAGCTAGTGGAAGCAGTTCCTGGTACTGTGCTTCCACAAGATTCCTTGGTTAGATTGTCTTGTGCTGTTGAACAATGCTAAAACCAGTGTAGATGTGAGTTGAGATACAAGCCGATGGAGGTTAAAAAACACATAAAAAAAATAAATAAACTAGTTAATTGAAACAGTGCCCAAACGGAATATTTAATTCTGAATATCAATGTGTAGGCTTTTGAGGGGTAGATGCTAAACAGCCAAGAACCAAAAGTGCATCTATCTACATCTACAAAAAACTGTCTTAATGAATGCAAGTAATGGCCGGTGACCGTTGACTTTGATAATACTTAGTTGATAATGTTTTAGAAGCTGTACATTTACAGGGGATAAATTATAGTGATAATATGTTTTATATTGTTGTGTCTCACTGTAGCAAGCTAACTTTACAAACAGTGTCAAGTTCCCAATGTATTATATCGAATAATTTGGTTCGACAATGTTTAAAAGATTTAACAAACTTGTGTTACTTGCTGTTGTGAAATGGACAATAATTTCCAAAGCAAGAGGAATGCTTACTGCAAAGTGACAAAGTAGTTGCAGTATAGGTATTGCATAAGTGTAGCATGTTTTGCAATAATGTTTTGATTTTTACAATGACAGTTACAATAATACACCCAAAAGTAAACGTTCCTTAGTCAAACAATTCTTACTTTTATCTGTAGTGTTTTTTTTATTAAAAACATCTATACTGCCTGATTAATTTTCACTACCTTGTTCAACATTGTAGATTTCTTTTTGTGAACAATTGAAAGGCTGTGACTACATTTTGAAACTATTGACTGTAGAGATGATTACTCATTTTATGGCATAATATAATAATGCCTTTTCCATTGCAGCGCTGTGCAACTTTGAAGAGGAACATGGGTCAACCAATTCCCCACCGTCGGATCACACTGTATTGTTGCCTCATCATTATACAGACTACATTGGTGAGATTTTATTCATAGCCAAATATATCAAAATCTGTATTTTTACAGTTAATAATAGTATTTTTCACGTTAATAATATAGACTTATCACTTTGGGACTCACTAATCAGCTCTATAGTAATCTTGTGGCATTATGATTATATTTTATTGTCTGTCTCCAGTACTTCCAAATGATACTGATGCCATTTCAACAGACAGCATTACCCTGTCTCAAGCACCCACTTCAGATTCAGGTGAGTCCACACCAATAGTCCTATAGAGAGCTGTTTTTGTAGGATTGCAATACTCACCACCCTTTGTCCTTGGCTGACATTTCTTATTTCAGTTGGTAAATGTACAATGATGAGCCTCTTTTGATTTGACATAAGGCTTGTGGGCTTTATGTGGGGTTTTACTGGAAACCTCTCCTGACAATCTCCTGACAATCAATAAGATTAAAAAAATGACTGAAACTGAAAATGACCTGCTGCTAATGTTTTCAGTGTAAAGAGGGAAAAAACATACAACTAGAAGTATGTCATTGAATTGTCATTGAATTGTCCTTAACCTGCCTGGACTGATAAATGGTTTGCTATGTTTCTTTGGTTCTTTCTGCTTCTCTAGGCAATTTTACCGCTGAAGATCGAGAGTCGAATGGGGAGGAGATCATCATCATACTGGTCCCTGTGGTGCTGGTGGTTGTGATTATTGCCATGGTTGCAATCGGCATTGTGATTAGCCGCATGTGCAACCACAAAACAAGTAATGTCTATTAGTTTGCAAACTAACCAACTGTATTTGTGAGTGTGTCAGCAAATAGGCCTATAACCAAAAATATTAAATGATAGTTTCTTGCCCTAGATCAGGGAAAAGAAGAATTTATGGATGACTGCAGCACAGAAAAAGTTCCAATGTAAGTACACAATTCCTGATGAATGGATGAATGAAATTTCTTGAGATATCGGCATTGCGTGGTAGGATTAATCTTGTGAAGATCTTGTTTTGTTGTCTCATATAGCTATTTGGTTTTGTTTAAGATCTTACCCTGTAGTTTAACCTGATGAAACAAGAGCTGGGATGTGGAGTTGCATTTAAAGGATTTTTAATAAAAGTAAACCAATCTATTTGAATTCACTGTTTGAAGTTGCATTACTATAGCAATGTAATGCTATACTGTAAATGCGACTTAACTCAGCATTAGTACTGGGCGATGCTTTACTGTGAAAAATTATGCAGTTTGCCTATTGTGTTTATAAACAATGAACAATCTTATTTGAATAGAAATACATTTCCATTAACTTTGTGTTCCTTCAATATCCATATCCCAAACATTGTAGGCCTACTAGTGTGATATTGTGTCCTCTAGGCCCATGTTTGAAGACGATGTCCCATCAGTATTGGAGCTAGAGATGGAAGAATTTGATGAATGGATAAACAAAGACGGTTGGTGTTAATGATAATATTGTAGCTATTAACACAGCATAATCACGCCTTTTCCAAATCTTGCTAATGCTAAGTAAGACGTAACATTTATCCAGCAGATGGCACTAGCACACTAACTGTAAAGATGATAGGAAATTACATACAGGTAAGATGTGCATATTGTAAGGGTGTATACTCATCAATATATTTCCAGTCACGGTATGACTTAGTCATAGTTTGTAGACAATATAGCAATATGTAGCAATATTGTATCATCCTAATATGTTGTTATTCTTTTTGTTTTAGGTGGAGGCGCAATGGACTCCAGACATATTTAATTATATTCATGGTGAGCATTTGCCTGCTACTTATTATCACAATATTTTCCAAGTCAATATTGAAAACTTCAGTGACTTGACTTGACTTTTTTAATCAAAGATTGTAGGTGTCTTGTTTTGCTCAAGGTTTCCTGACATTAAATGCTAACATAACAAATATGTTAACAAAAAGCTCCCAGGGTTATCAGACAAGGTGGTAAAATATTTCACTTCTGCTTATAGATTTATTCATATATTGTTTTGGAGTTGAAACATTACTAGATAAGACAAGATAATAGCTAATAAGCATATCAAAAAGTCAGTCAAATAGTTTGTAAACAAGAATAAAAACAGACCGTAATGTTATCTGCTTCATATGAAACTACTAGTCATTATACACACATTTATTATTATTAATAAATGTGTGTATAATGACTAGTAGTTTCATTTATTTTCATTTATTATTATTAATAAATGTGGTATTATTAAGTATCCAGAGCATGGCATTACAGATTACAGATTTCTTATTACACATAGCCTTGCTACACAATTAAGCTAACACTACATAGAATGACCATTTATCATGAGTAAATTCCAGTCTTTCCCAACATATTTTTTTTAAAGAATAGGCTATTGTTGTGTTGCGACGTGCCAGCAGGGTTTGCAAAAATGCCCAATGCCCATGGTAATGCTTTAAAGCCCGAATTCTCCTAACATCTTTTTGTGATTACGACAAGCATGCGAGGAAGTGTGTTGCAATTTAGCGTTGGACGGTCTCCCTATTTAAAGGACTGGGGGAGGGTCAAGGTTCAATCTACTGACTGTGTCATTCACACACTTATTTTTCCAAGGCTTTTATTTGCAAGGCTTTTCCAGAGCTGGGAGTCTACCTTCGGTTAACAGGGGTGTCAACTTTGAGTAACAGAGGATTTCTCAAAACAGAAGTGGATAGGATATTGAGGTTGCATCATCTATCATCTATGTACAAAATAGCCGTACATCTTTTCTGTACTATAGATCTTTATAATGTTAGAACTAAGTGGCCTACAAATAAACTGCTCAATGGTCATTGAAATAATTATTGACAACCTGATTAGGATTATCTGGTTTAACAAAGATACACTATGACTGCCAACTCTGGTATTATCCTTGCCTTGTATTATGTAATAGAGTTTAGAAATAAATGTGATTGGACCATTCATGGTCCCTGGTACTGTACCTTGATCTACACCCTGTGGATGAAGTTGCAGACATGGTCACCTTTCTTGATCCATATAGTACATTCGCTGCAAGTGATACATGGATTTCTGTATGCCGCTACTTAGGGCACAGCTGCAAACTCTAAAATGCAAATCCTGTTTCAACATTCCCAAAACTTTAAAACACCTTTATTATTCATAACGACTTCACAATGAGGACACATCAGATACAAACAGATCCAATTTTTTATGAAATAAAACAATGAATAGATGAGCAAAGTTAAGAATGCTTTCAGAATGCATAAAATGTGTGATCTATTCCTCCCTAAGTCTTTTATGGAAAATCTGTGGACCAGCCAAATAACAGATGGGCTAATTATGTTGGTCTACTCTATTGCTTCCTTATAATGAGTAATACTAATGTATAGTTTTTGTATTGCCATCAATCTGCAGTGGGCTATTTGTTCATTTTTCCATGTATGGTTTATTGCCATTTTTAGGCCTGTCTTGGTTGTTATGCAGTGATAATAATATTGTTGAATACATTTTCCTTATGTTCATCAATCTAAGGATTGTGATTGAACCTAATTTCTCAAACATGGAGTGGGTCAACAATCCTGTTTAATATTTCCTGTACATTTCAAACCATTGTATTTTCTTGTATGCCCTCTGACACAGAGGCATGCATTAGCAAACAGAGAAGGCTAGTAATTTTGTGCAAGGTGTGGATAAATATTCGTATCAATCAATTTACTGTGATGTTGAAGTGTGCGTGAAGTTGTGTCATCATTTTCATGCATAATGTATTGAGCAGTATTTCAGAAACAATGATTATTTATTATTGGGATTTAACTTTCTCAAAATACAGTATCTTCAAATTATGCCTTTGGCTGTAAAGTTTAGACTGAGTATCTGTTACGTTGCCCTAAATGTATGCAAACCCCTTTGAGACAGTATTTTGCAATATCTTGCATTTTAAATGTGAAATTGCGTATTTCAGGAAGATAGTTTATTTTGTATGCCTTTTTATGCCACGTAGACACAAACCTTCCCATGATTTTAATAAATGTTTGACAAAATTGTAATAAATGTATGTGGAATATTTGCTTATACAACTATGCAGTGATTCAAAAATATACTGCCAGTGTCAATACATTTTATTATTGTGCTTTTAAACATTTGTAGTTGCATACTAATTCTTGGATACCTAAATTCTGCATAAATAAATGCATAAATAAATATCTTCTAGAAAGATTATGTAGTATGAGCCTGCTAATTTAAATATACAATTTGTTCAAACCAAACTTTGCTACAATTCCAATTCAATGCAGATTAGGTCAAGTCCAGATTCAAGTCAAGTTTATTCATATAGCCCTCAGTCATAGTACAGTCTCAAAGACACACATAGAAATAAATGAATAGAATGAAAGTGTTTGCCCTGTGATGGCCTGGCACCCAGGCCCTTTGGCACACTTTGGCGTGATGTGCTGTACATCTGAAAATATAGATACACAAATAGCATACTGCACACACATACTGTCTGCATGAGAAAGACAATAGGGCCTACTGTATTGTGACCACATTGTCATTGTCATTACAATATTATAGAACAAAGGATTCTTAGTAAAAAAATAGGCCTATTTCTATTTGTTGTATGTGAACAGACATCTTATTTCAGTACATTTGAATAATTGCACAAACATTTATTTATAATAGACTATTCTATCTATTATAAATAAATGTAATCATGATAACTGTTTATTATTATGTTCACTGTCACATAGCAGTTCACAACAATAGCAACACTATAGCGCATGTTGTTTACTTTTAAACCTGCACTCCCTGTTGTTCTTTGGTAAGGTTTTCTGATCATTGTCCTACTGTTCTGATGAAAACAAACAGATCTTGATAGTGGACTCAGACTTTTGGATCCCACTGTATATGCTTGTCTATAGAATATGCAAGAACTACCTTTGTCTCTCTTCAAATATTAGAGTATACCTACTGCTTAAACCAAATAATGCGATATATGTAGATATTCTCACATTGAACAGACAAGAAAATTAGGCTATAGCAAATTCCTTTAAAATTAATTATGCCAGTGCTACTTACTTATAGTTTTGTAAAGTAAATTGGATCATTATTGGTATATTGAGTAAGGTAATTGAGTAGGTAATACTGAAAAAATCATTTCTGTCATCGGACTCAGGTCTGACCACGGGCCTGACTCTCAAACGCTTTCAGCTTGTTCTCACGGTGACATCATTTTTAAGAGCCATTGAGTGAAATAAATATATCTGGCATCATCAGTTTGCGACAGTTATTCTCTCCAGTTGGTGGAGCGATAGATTATAGACGAACCAGCCTGGCGGTAGTTGAGGTGGTGTGAAAGAAAAAGTACCTATAGCAGACACGCTTTTTTAGCATTAGTTGAGACGTTTCCCTTGTGGAATTGGTCGAATGTAAAAGATGTGTCGCACATTGAAGGGGCTTTATTAAATAGTGTACCAAAACAGTCGTCAACCTGACAAAACAACCAATATTGTCTTTATTTCAACAGCTAGCTATCGCCATATATTTGTTGCTAACAGCGAAAGCCACGGTACTAGTGGATAGCCACTTGGGCTAGTTCGCTATCGATGTGCAAGCTAGCCTAGCTCGCACGCTAGCTACCAACATCCATCCACTACACAGTGTTGGTGGGAAATCAAAACGAAGAAGCGGAGATCTCATCGCAACCGCTAGCATCATCCTCGAGAAACCCCAAAGAAGAGCCCCTTTTTGTTGTCGCCGCAAAACGAGGATCACCAGCCACTGAGGTTGCCTTTCATTTCTACATTGCTGAGGTAAAGAGAACGTAATTTGGTTTAACTCTAGCTCCCAGTCTGATGCACACCAATAACGGACAGGTGGAGGGCCGACAGCAGCTAGCACCAAGTAGCTAGCGTTTCTGAACGTGTGCTACAGCTCGTAAGCTAACGTTAGCTAACTTACTAATGTTACGCTCTTGGTGTTCATGTTAATGTCTACGACTTAAGCTATATTCAAAATGTGTGATTTCCATTCTATCACAGCTTTTACGTATTGCCTTGTTAATACTGCAACCCAAAATAACACATTTGAGTGAGCTGTTGACTTAGCCTAGCCTGCTTGGTGATTGTTGAAGCCAGTTGTGTAGCTATGAACTGTGAGCTAGTGGTTAGATTTAGTGAATACTTAAATAATGTGTTTTTAGAAGGCAACACGCACATTAGCTATATGTGCAGTTTCCTTTTCATAATGCCGTGTCTGGCAAGTTATGAATGTAATGACTTATACTTTATTGATTGACAGATATGTATGTCCCCCATTCTTCTCCCACGTGAATGTACGCCTCTGCTGTTAGATAAAAGAAAGTATATTAAATGATATAGGCGCAACAATCTAATTATCTAGTTTATTTTTTTAATATGGAAAGAAAATGTGCCAAGGAGGCAGGAATCAATGAGACACCATGAAGTGGTGGTCAGCCCACTATTCGGCTCTCATGAGAAGACTTAATTCATGCAATCTTCCATATTTTTGATTTACCCTCGGAAATGGCTTAGGACAGGTGTCTCAAACTGAAATTTCCTGTGGGGCATTAGCCAGACTTTCTTTCCTCAGGGTGGAAAGGAATCCCAGGATTTTGAAAGTGAACTTCCCTATGTTTTCAACACTGTTGGGCAGAGTTCCCTGGTGGACACTGGTACACTCACATAAAACACTGGCACCCCTCCCCCTTTTCCAGCATTTCCTTCTGATGTAATACTTTACTTTGGACAGGTCCTGTCCTCAATATAACCCCCGCATGCCCCCCCAACCCCTTCAGGTCCCCAGTAGACAAATAGAAGGGCCACAATACTATATTTTTTTGTAGAGAACAAACATGGTTAAGTTAGGCTTTTTACTCATGTTATTGTTTTGGGCTAGTGCTTTTTTAGGAGCTCTTAAACTTGCTTGGCATTTGATTATTTCTGTGAGTAACTGGTTGCTAGGTGCTTTTCTGTTTCAATGAGAGCTAAGTTGGGCTGTGTATCTCTCGAGTATACAGCTCTTCAGCAGTGTTAAAGGACAAATGCTTTTCGGTTGTCTTACCGCATTTTAATAAACATAGGTGCTGGGAGATGTCCTAGAGCAATACTGTACATGAGTACAGTATGAGTTCTCTTTGCTGATGTGACAAATCTACTGGCTAATAATAGATAATGCAATTACAGGGGGGTTCCAGTTGGAAAGTGTCTGAGTTTCTAGTGTATCAGTTTCTTAATTCATCCATTTGTGTATGATCAGTTGTTGACTTGGAAACCAAACATACAGTGTTGTATTAGTTTGTCTAATACTGTTATAAAGCCGTAGACATGTGTGTATATATACACCTCATCAGCAATTGGAGTAGTCCAGCAATAAGAAAGCACTGCAGCCACTGGTTTGTTTGTTTTCCAACCTATTGATACGATCAACGGGCTTAGGCCCCACCAGGTAATTTAAAAAAACCAAAACAAAATGCGTCAAAGGGGTTCATTCACAAAAAGCAATTTTCTGGTTTGAATACATTTTTTAAAAGACATTCTAAATGTTAATGACATTACTCAGTCTGGATGTCAGTTTAACCAGAGAATACTTCGCATCACATGAATATAATATTGAGTTAGTGAAAGAAGGAAGTAGATCATTTTGCATCTTGCTACAGTGTGCAAATGCCTACAGCCAATACTGCAAGGTGAAGAGACACTATAAAGACACACTTTCAGTTGAGTTGAATGACAGTAGGGTCATTGAGACCATTAACACAAAACTGGATATACCTAGGAGTAAAATGATGGCTATTCGGATTAAGAGTTGAAGGATATTCTAGGCTGCGTTTGCAAAAACCATCACATTGTGCCACTCCTGCCTGTTGGCGTGTATTATTGACATCAGAACCGTGTTAAAAGCATTCTCATATGGACAGTGACATTTCCTGCCTTTTGAAGCTGATGTTTCCAAAACTATGAGATGAAAGCGGCCGTGAGTGTTTCTCTAGATTTGTGACTGAGGCAAAACATAAAGATTCTCTTTTTACATAGTAAGGTATATAATTGTAAAGATACGCAAAATGTATTAAAAAGGGACCCTCACAAGCTATTAGTTTTCTCCCCTGCATCTAGTAGATTACTATACTTCTTCTTTTGAAATGTCATTGTTCTGCCCAGTTCCTTCATAAAGGCTAACCTTGTAAACCCATGCTGTATTTTAGTTAGTGTTTTGCTTCTGTCTCACGCTCCCATGTATTACCCCATCGTCTATAATCAATCATGTTTGTATCCCTGTCATTAGTAAAACACTTTGTGCTAGAGTTGTCTGTCAGAAGCGGTTGATAAATACTTGAAATTTGACAATTTTTGAAAGTTGGACAAGCGGCAATTGCAGCTGCCCTCATATAGGCTCTGTGTTTGTGAGGAGTGCATAAATAATTCAGGCGTGTGCCATGCAGCTTGGGTAATGAACACAGGGGAGGAATCTCCTCCGCATGCTGCTTTGATGTGGGCTATGGTGTGAACACAGTGTGACACAGTGCAGGGACTGGCAGAAGGGGCGTTTCAGAGACACCAAGGAATGATGGAAATTATAATTCTCCCTGAAGAAGGCTGTACTGGGCAAAAATTTTGCCCAGTACAGCCAAATTTTCAAATACAAATTTTCTGTTGGCAAAGTGATGTTGTGAGTCTCTCTTATGAACCAAGATCAATATATTTATAGTAGAATAAACGGTAGTAAGGTACGCTTTTTATTATTATTATTATTATGGTAAACGGTGTCATTTTGGACATCAGAACAGACATCAAGCATTTGCTGTGTGGTCTCAAAAGTAATATGGCAGTAACATTTCTAAAATGAAACATAAAGAAACTTTATATAAGCAGAGATGGGGCCTTTCCTGTGGACTTTCCTCACCTACCTTGAGAGGTTATTTTGGCTGTTGAGCGTGGGCACGCTTCTGGATGACTAGGGTTGCAGTAGCTTATAATTTTGTGAGAACTAGGGGTGTAATAGGGTTGGGCGATAGGTAAAAATGTTCCTATCGACAACAGTCACTGCTTCAATCGGCGATTGCCAATGTATTCACGGGGGTGCTAACCAAAATGGCAGTGAAAGTCCTGACCAAGGGACCAAAATTTGGTCCAAACCAAAGAGGTGGTCCGGATCAAACTGAACAATGGTTCGATTTGCTTGGAGTGTGAAAACACTTTTTATTGCATGAAGGTGTCACTTTCGTCTGCTAACAAAAAACTGAAACGTGTCTAAAAGCTGCTGTGTGACGGGATGCACTACCAAAAAGGTAAAGTAAGTAGTGCGCTCACAAAATTGCGATGTTAAACCAAACCTAACCGGATCAAATGTAACAAAAACATGAACCTTGGTTTGGACTTTCAGGTGTAAAAACCGCCTAAATTACGGCCAATATAATGGAAAAATACCGGCAGAAAAAACTACACTGGCGATTGATTCAGCCCACCATCGATTCCCAATATATTTGTCATATTGCTCAACCCTAGGGTGTAATGATGCACCCATTTCACGATTCCACAGTCATTAAGGGCATGCAAGAACTCCTAATATTGTCTTGGTCTGGAAATTGCAGACAATTTCATAGTTTCTCTGTTGCACCCTTATTTATTATGTCTTTGTGTGACGACAAGCTGGGATGTTTTCACCTGAAACTAGACTCATCTGGGCCCTTATCTATTTTCCTATTGTCTGCACATTTAAGATATCCTCGGTTTTTATAAGGGTAGAGGTGGCAGTGCAGAGAAAAGACAGGTACCCTCCCCATAACGCATACACACTGCATGATCCATACATTTGCTTTGTCCGCATCCAAACAGAACTGTTGGTGCTAGTACTTCCATCTCAAACCTTTTCTGTCTTTCAACAATTGCCCCCCTCCACCTCTGCCATTCCCTCTGAGAAGCCCACCATACCCCCCTCCCCCCCAGTGGGTGAAGCCTGATGGAAAGGAGCACCCCCACCCGCTAGCAAAAACCTAAAGTCCTGTTGACATGGAAACTCCTGTCTTTGTGAATGTAGGCTTCTCTTACAGGCTTGTCCCGGGCAGTCCAAACCCCCCACCCACCATTACAAACGTGAACAAGGCTCATTATTATGACAATGCAGCGCATTTAGCACTTGCATATCTTCATTTTAGTGTGCTGATTATTCTTATTCATTCAACAATTTGAAAATAGTTACATTCACAATGGCTGCTGCACTGTTATGCCGGGATCAGACTACGCAATATATTAGCCTTTCACGATGGTCACCATGTCAGATTGGGCCATCGTAGTACCATACATTTTTGCCATGAACCTGACCAATCATCATATGTTGCCTTTCACAACCTTGTGCGAGTTCATAAATTGTTGGGGAGGGTCAAGAAATTGTCAATCATGGCTACAGAAGCGCTATGTGTGATGCTGGCAGTGTTCTGAAAAGAAATAACCCGTTCCTGGGTGTCACGACAGCATTTATATTTTTTGACTCTGTCATGGTACTCCCTCGAGGAAACGTCAAAGGCAAGGGTATTGTTGCTCAACAAACCTCCTCAGTTTCGTTCCACCTGACTGCAGAAACGGCAGCATCTCTCTTTTTCGAAGTCAAGTTTGCATATGTGCACCAGAGAGCACTCTGTCATCATATTGGTCAAGGAAAACGTCATAGCAGTTGTCGAACTAGGCAGGAAAATGCAACCAATTCGGACATGCTAGACCTTTTGTCGGGCTGTCTTAGATGCCACAGCTGTTCTTCGATTATGTCACACTACAAGGGGTAAAGATGCCTGTTCCCGACATTCATATTTACAAAATCGTGTCAATATCTGGCTGAATTTGTGTAGTCAGATCTTGGCATGAAATAAAGCTCCCCAGTCAGCTTCAATAAGAGTAAAATGGGAACCATACAATGTATTTGTTCTCATCTGCCACTACTCAACCTGACTTGATCATGCACTTGCATAGCAAAATACACGTGCCCATTGTGGAAAAATAGTCGGAAGTCTGGCAGGAATTGGCACACAATTCCTGAACTTCCAAACTGAATTCAATGAACATTAGTTCATACCTAGGCCATGCCAGTCTTTTTGTTAAATTAAGTAAATGTTGTAAGGTGTTTGAATCAAAATGCACTGGCCCACATTCTGATTCCCACAGGAAGTGAATTATTTACTGCTCATCCAGATTCAAGCAGAGATGGTGTCAGATCTGCCTGATGGGGATGCTTTGGTTGGGAGGGGGAGTCACAGCAGTGCTAGAGCCACATGCTTAAGGATGCAGCACTGAAATACTTTTTATAGTTCCATATGTTATAGTTCTGTAATTATAAGAACACCACTGTCACTATGTGGCTTTTCATGCTTTGAATCACTCAGTAGTGACAGAGTTTTTCAATGAGCGAAGTTGGAGTGCTTCCTCACCTATGTCGAGCCATGCAAGGGTTCGCTAAAAGACTTTCATCTTACCAGGCTTCACTTCTTATGTGTTCACACCTGTCAATCATATCACATCAAACTTGAGAAAACAGAACTCCACATTGTTGTGATACTCAACCTGGCATTGCATTCTTTCTCTCGGTTATGTTGCAATGGCTGTCGCACATTGTGAAATTTCGATTCCTGATAAATGTGGTAAATGTAATAAGATTTAACTACTCCCTATATTTTACAGAATGTGCATGCATATTGTACACGTATGCTAAGCATTCAAGTATAAAACGATGTACAGTATTAACTACTGTCACGTGTCACTGTGTGACATGGTTTGTGACAGTTTACTGTCCCCCAGAAAAAATGTTGTGTGCTTGGTACACAGGCAGCTGGCAGCTCAGTCAAAAGGCCTTAAGGTCTATTAAAGAGGATAATCCGCCGAGAGTCTAGCAGAGGGAGCAAGCAATACAGTCTGTCAATTCATTTCCTCACTCTTGCTATCTAATTGTCCCCCCGCACCCGCCATGTCCTCACCCCGTGCTCTTAGTGTGGCCAAACACATGGCAACCATCTGCTTTCCAGATTACTCTCCTAAAGGAAAGAGAGTCTCTGAAAAAAAAAAAAAAAAGCCTGGACACAGGTTTCTCTCCACTGAAAGTGTGTGTGTGTGTACTCTATATGGTTTATCACCTGTTACTGTTAAGACCTATTGGCAAATAACTATTGCATTTGGGGCCTTTGAGAACAGGTGTCTAATGCTAAAGTAAAAGTAAGCGTGTTTGTTGTATTCCCTGCTGTTTTGGTAAATCCCCTTCCCTGCATTTTTTTTTCTTCTCTCCTTTGTAGATGTCTAAATTGTTCTCCTCCCCACTCCACCGTCATGGCCCCTGGCGCTGTCTGTGTCTCAGTACTTCAAAAGGGCAGTTCTGTGGTAGTGAAGATAACAGTGTACCACCAAACGCTGCTAAGCTTTTCCAGAGCCCCTACACAGTCGCTAGGTTCACAGGCCTGGTCCTTTTGCTATCTAGTGGAAAACTTTTCTTGTGCTTCTCTGTCTGTGAATTCCATTGTTCTCCAGACTCACCAGGTCAAAATGTAAACATGGATTAAATTGTCACCACATCTGTTTGCAGTGGCAGGGCTAGAAGTTGGCTAGTATTATGTTATTAAAATAATGTAGTTTATTTGTTTGCTGTGGAGTAAATAATGCTGAATTGCATATCAACCAGTGAAACACAAACATTGCACCATTCCATTAGAACGACAAAAGTTCATGCTCCAACTCACTGCCAGTCAATTTAAGATGAATTACACAGGTTTTCAATAGTTATGATTATCATTCTATAATTCTGTAGGCACATGGATATTTATATTTTATGTTAAATTTAAATATTTTATTTATTCCATGCATTTTTCATGCTCTATTCATGATTTGCCACAGTAGAAGCTCTCTCGCTTGCTCAGTATCCCCAAGAGTGCCTGTGGAGTTCCTCTGCTTGTGTGTAATCTGCTACCCAACATGTTTACTTTTAACTGTTGTATTTAACTGGCTGCTGTGAGAGGAAAGTTGAAGTACAGTATATCTTTGTGGAGCAGCAAAGCTTTGTTCAAGGATAACTGCCAAGTTTAAGGAAACGGTTGACATCTTGACTTGACTAATAAATAACTGCTCGCATTTACAAGGATAGAGCCAGGCACAGTTTGTAGCTGCAAATTGTAAGACTGTGCGTTTGTGTTTGATCAAGGCCTCTTCAGCAGGCCGCATGCCAGTGCTGAAGTTAAACCCAGGTGCTCTAATTGAAGGGTGGCCTCCTCACATTGCAGCCACATTGCTCCTCTCGAAACAAAACCAGAAACTTTAGCTCCTGCACGCGTTTGTGGCAGAGTGCACAGACAAGCTCCACAAAGCACTAGCACAGTCTACTTTCCCATATTGCAAACCTTAGAAGAAATAATTGAGGCATTATGTGAAGCACTGACGTCTACAATAGCGTAACCTGCCTTTCCAATCGACTGCCTAAAATCTGTCCTGTAAAGTGAATATAGTGACGACTTGAAGGTAAGTTGAAGTTTGGCCTCCTTGACAGGGGAGTTCCATCCCTGTACGTTTTTTCTTTCATTCCCACACTTCTCCCTTCCTAGCAGGACAGTGTTTGTGACAATGAGGACCAGTGTGTCTGGCGGACAGGCGCTCCTTTTAAAAGCAGTCCACCTGCTTGTTTTTCAGGCCAGAGAGAAAGTGAATCAGCCCCTCTGTTTTCACCAGATATGGCATATCTTAGCGGGTGGTGGTAGTTGTTCCTCTGCAGGAGACGCTAAGACAGTGAAGAGGCGAATGCTAATGTAAAGAACACTAGGAGGAACAAATGTCTGCCTCCATTGTACTATAATAAACTACTTTTGTGTTCAATATGAGGTCCCATTCTTTGTTTGGCCAAACACACACAATCTTTTCTGACGCGCATGTGATTTTTGTCGTTTCACATATTGCCCAACTGTGAATTCATTCAGTACTCCTGTAATTACAAAGAGCAAAATGCCATGATATGGCCTATTAGCTTCTAGCTTGAAGCTTCTGCCAGCTGTCTGCCAAATAGTAATAACCAGTTCCTTAACAAAATATTGGCGTAAAGCTTTGTGTTTTGTGTAGACTTTCTGTATTTATATTTTTACTATCAGTTTGTTTTATGTTGTTTGGGTATGAACTCGTACAGTCTGTAATGTCACCTATGGTGATTATTTGTTTTATTTGTAAGTCTCGTAACAGTCCTTAGTTGCCTCATGTATTTTGCCTGAACAATAAGTTTGTTACCTTTTTTAATAAAGGCACAGATAATTGTTCAAATACATGTCAATTTAAGTTGTATATTCATCTAGGGTGAGCACAGGAGACATAGCCTAATGTTTTTGGTAGTAATGTTGTTGTGAGTAATGGAATAATCCTGTTTTTTATTCTGGCCTGCCGTGGCATGTTATGATTATTCAGCTTGTATATCAAATGGTCATAAACTGACAATCATTTAAAGAATGACATTTATAATGTATAATATGATGTAACTATTTAACCACAATCCCTTTTTCCCACTTTGCTTAACTTCCTTTGACCCCCTCAGCTCTAATACTTCGAATTAGAGCTGTACTATCTTTTCCTAGAGGATCCATCAACAAACTGCCTGGAGAGTAATCTGGGTCTGTCCATTTATTGTTGACCTAATGAAGACAAATACCTTTTTCAGCTGGTTAGGCTCATCTGGCCACCCGTGTGCTCTGGGTGAAGGGTAATCAGGAGTGACAGGATGCAGCCAAAGTCAAGTCTGCTGAATTTCTTCACAAAGAAAGGAGGATGTTGAGCTTTCACATCTTATTGATGGTCTTTAACTTGCCTTTAAGTAAAGGTGTGGGCGTGGTTTAGCGATGTCTGTGAGTGGGAGAGAGTGTTGGGGCGTGGTTCACGGGACTCTCTGGAATTGGGAACAGGTGCGGGGAAGGGGTAATCACCTTTTTTATAAGCAGGCTGGCAGGGCGGGGGGAGAGGAGGAAGAGACCACGAACACGGAGAGGAGTGTCAAACCTCCCCGTGAACGCCTGTATATAGAACCTGTGAATGAACAAGTCAGACATGCTCTGCCTAAACGGAACCTACAGAAGTATCTGGTGAATGAATGTGTTGCACCTCCTCTTGTACTGTTCTGACATGTAGGGCTAGTTATTAAAAGTAACCTATAAACATCTGGAATTTGCCCACTACTTCCACAACTTCATTGAATATTACTGTTAGGTGTTGGTACGTTACCCATGTTTAAAAGCAAAAACACTAAACCTTCAAATTGGGATCCATGCTACTTGCTCTGAACAAATGCCATCAGAATTGTCTGCCTATACATGTCAACATATTTCTTTGGTGCCAATAGTTCACATTCTGCCCCAGGGTAAATGATGAGTGAAAGTGTGGAATATCTTGGAGGGATGGCTTTGTGTCTTGTATATATCGCCCCATTCTCTTGCCCCTTTTAACCCCCCCACTTCCTGTTTCTCTTAAACATATTGACCTAAGAGCTGACTGTCCATCCTCTTTATTATTCTTTACTTGCTCTGTGTGAGTAAATATAGTCTGTTGTGCTCTTGGAGAATCACCTTTTTTACTATTGGCCTACACAGCTGGAAAATGTGCCATCATTGGACATTTTAAGTGTAGGTTAGTGTGAAAAGCTGAACTTGAAGAAAGAAGGTGGAGTTGGATAGGAAATGAGTCTGCATTCCAGCTGCGATTTATGAAGCCTTGCCTTTCTTTCTCTGCGAGCCACTTGCTGGTTTGCAACTGGTGCAGACAGTTGGTGCAGGGTTAGGTCGAGATAACTCAACCTAAATGCATGAAGCCTCCCATCCTTTGTTAGTCAGGGGCCATATACCATTCATGTTTGATAGCATTACTAGGCTGTATTGACTGGTTATATTTTTATCAAGATGACTTGTTCAAATGACTTGTTCTTTTTACTAATAGGTTAGCCACATAGTCTACATAATGTCATGTGCTGAATGAACAAACACAACTGTTTAGTTTACCTCTGGCCGCTGCCAGATTTCAGACAGTGGTTTTGAGTCACCAGGGAAATGTACTGAGCTCATCTTTCCCATGGACCACAGAGCCTGGGATCAGTAACATGCTGACTGACAACAGAATGCCTCACCTCTTAAGTCTGCATCTCCTTTTTAATTATTAACCTATGGCTCTTGCCTTCCATTGGCATGCATGGGTTTAGGCAGCACTGCTGTGAGATCAGGTTTGCCACAGTAATAGTAGGCCTCAAAGTTCACACCTTTTTAATGGGAGCTGAAGATGTGCTTGCGATGCCGCTGAAGTGCACTGCTTTGGAATGTCTCAATATATGATTAACTCTGCTGCTAACATTACCAGGACTGTCTTGTTGTGGTTGTAGGACTTTCAATATAAAGTATTTATTTTGTGCCAATAGGCCTGTGTATGCTGTAGGTAGAATCATTTTGTTGATCCTTTTTCTGTGTGTTGAAGAAGTTTGTCTAACTAAGTAAAAGCAAGGCCCCCTATTGATAAAATCTGCGTATGAACCTATATGTGCCTATACTGTGCTTATGGCTACACAGTATGTGGAATTATGAAATTTCTGTACAGGCAATCAAGGAGCCTTCCAACGATATAAACGACAGCACAGACATGATTGTAAGGCGTGTGAAATGCTTTGCTGAGATTTGCATGTGTATAGCGTGTATTCAGAAAGTGCATAAAATGATGTGCCCATCAGTGGTTTTTTGTTGGTAGGCCAGTTTTGTTGAATCTTTGTGGGCAGCTTACAGAGACTCTAGAACAAACCTCTCTGTTACACTTGTGTCTCAATCCCCCGTATAGCCATTCCCATGCATATTAATAGTTCCTGGAGTATATGGGGAGGTATTGTTACCATAAATGGTAACATTTTAGTTTGAATATGTAAAAAGATAATTGGGTATATTTGAGCTGTTCATGAGTGTGGCGACTTTTAAATCGCGTGGGATTTATCAAACTACTACTTTTTTTTTAGTATTACGATTTCCTGTATGAGAAATGTAAAGGTGCAAAAACTTTCCCAGTCCTTGTCAATATTAATGCCTGTATCCTCTATCAACTCAAGTTTGCCTGTAATCTTATAGTCGAGCTGATTTTTCCATTTGGGGACCTAAATTCTCTACCTCTTTTTTCACGTTGCTTCGTGGCTACTACTAAAAGCCTCTGGGTGAACTCCCAGGATAAAACTTTCTCTTGGCTAATCCATCTACCACCTGTCCTAATACAAGCCTACAGCAGTGTGTCCAAGGACACTTGACAAGGTAGCACAGCATTATCATGGGCTCCTTCTTGTTGCCAAGTCTGCCCCCACCCCTGAACTGCATGTGCCTGGGACAGGCGCGGTCCCTCTGTGTGAGTGGTGTCAGAAGCACGGGGAACACCTGACTGCTGGGAGCCTGGAATACTGGGTGCTCTATTCATTATAATTAGCCTTAAACTAAGAACACGTTGGCCAGAGGGTCGTTCACTCAGTCCTCATGACTGCCGGTCTTAACTGCATTGTGGTGCTTTTGTGTATGTATGTGTATATGGAAAATTGTTAATATTTTTGCGGCTGGGTACCCTGGATATAATGATGGTAGCTAAACCAACTACTTCTTTATAATTTGGTCTTGTACATACATGCATAAGACTGGACGTCTGATTTTTAACTATTTTTATTTATTTATTGAAAAACGTTGCGTAACGGTACTAATGCTACTCCCTTTTCATTAAAACCCTTAATATGAGCCATCACAATTGCAGCTGCATGCCTCCATGTGGACTTGGTTTATTTGACGTAGCCAGACACAGCTGACCCAGACAGAGATGGCAACCATCCACTACCTCTGCTGTAATTCTGGAAAAGTTTTGCTGCCTTTCCTAGAAAGTTCTTTGTTATCCCCTTGACATAGGAGTCCAAAGACCGTTTTGTTGCTGTGCACTGGGCTTTGCACAGCAACAACAGGTAGTCATTGCAAATGGCCAGCTTACTGTATAAAGGGAGGTTTTCAGAGCGAAGTAATTACCAATGATTTAATTTAAGGATGTAAATGGATTTACTGTGAATGTACAGATGCTTACTGCTCTAAATCAGTGGGTTTGATTTGAAGGCCTTTTCATTCTGGAATCTGATTGCTAAAAAAAAAAAAGTATGTTATAAATCATACTCTGATCAGCCTTTGTTTATAGATGTCTTCAGAGGAAAACTGAATCAATAGATCTTTGATATTTGAATGGGGACAAAAGGGGAAAGAAATGTCTTCTGGGTTTTGTAAGAAAGCATTTTGTTTGAAAACTGGGGGGGAACTGTCTTTACTGTGTTTCTGCACAGTTTTCAGGATTTCCTGAAAGCACATTTTCTCAGTGTTCCTGTCTACTCACTAAACCAGCAGCAATGGAAAAGCAGTCGCCCTTGGTGCAATTTGTCTTGCATCATATAGCTCTGAGGCTAAATATTGTCTGCTTAGGACTTAGGCGCGTACTTACTGTGTAAAAATGTTTAAGGGCAGCCTCTTTTTAATCATAATGATATATATGTATGCAAGAAGATTATATAAGAAGATTCTTCTTTAAATGTGACGCACAACTCTTTTCAGGATCAGTTCAGGCATATATAGACATTGTATTTTTGGGTTCCCCCAGGTTTTTGCAGATGGTGTGCAAAGGTAGAAAGCTGTTTTAGATACTTTTAGTCTTTTAGCAGAATTCTAGTGTGGTAGATGAAGCGGCGTATCAAATATGGCCTCCTGTCTCTCTGGTAATCGGCTCCCTCAGCTGTTTTGTGCTACTATATTACATAATATACGGCAAGCCCCTGCAATGTCTGTCCCCTGCTTTATTGCAAATAAAGTCCATGTGCCTCAAGATCATAAATTGCGATTCGGTCTTCTCTGTCTGCGTCGACAATCCTTCTGTCTCACGGTTATCCAGTGTCCAACAGCTGGATAGCCTGCCCCGACATCTATTCATTTCCCAGGACTCTGTCTGTATCCAGCTCTGTTGTTTACATCAACTTAGAAAAACCTATTTTCTTGGCCCAAGCCAGCTCCCCGATACTGCTGGGATATCTAGCACAGAGACATCATTATATTTATGTGCAGCTGCTCTGAACCAAAACCAACTGCAGTTTGTAATGATGGCTCAAAGTTGAACTAATCGTCTTCGTGCAAATGTCACCTTCTTATATTAAAGGCACTCCACACCCCCACCCCCACGTTGTGTGCCAAGCAACATCCCAACATGTAAGAACAGACTCGCTTCATCAGGGTTGTGGGATGTGCAACGTTCCTTTCTTTCTTTTCTTTTTTCAAGCTTGAGAATTTAAACACTTGGAACATATGGATTTGGTTAGGAGGATCATGGGGGCGCTGAGGGGACCCCCCGAGAAAACCCCAGAGGGTTTGGGCTCCTCGTTCCCACTGCTCGAGTGCCACGTCCTTGTCTTTGCACGCTACCAGGCTTGCACTGGTAGCCGGTACGCTGGTAGGGTCTTATTTTGAAGGCGATGCTATAGTTTCCATGGTTTTGTTGTGAGATTTAAATGTAGTACGTCGTGCACTGGTAAACCACCGACATCTCATGAGACGGAAGGAAATCCCACAGCTGGCGGTGGGACTCAAGTTCCTTATTTATTTGTAATCTGGATATATTTGGGCTGGTACAATGGAGTGTCTAACGCGCTCTATAGTCTAGTTAAATCTGTCACCTTGAGCACTGGCCTACGGATGCATCTTGCTTACCATACCCACGTTTTACTTGTCCTCTGTGGGCCACGTGCACCTCACTTGAGCTTGGTCTTCAGAGGTATGTGTTTATTCGGTATGATGTGTTGGCGTGAGTCCTGCGCAGCCTACGTGCTCTCCCCTTGGCAGGTCTGTGTGGGAGAGCTGATGCATGTTCTGTCTGGGTTTTAAAGGATAAACAGTGAAATCCTGTGCTCCTGATCTCAACTCTTTTGTCTTTTTCCTCTCCTCTCTTCCAGACCGCCCCGCGACAGGTTTACACTATGATGACCTCTTAGATTTCTTAACACACGTACTGACTGCTCTCTCTCTCTCTCCCCCCCCCCACAAAGAGAGAAAGCCCTGGCAGTAGTGCCTGGAGTGGAGAAAAACCAAGTGTGGCCTGACAGACACACACAGAGAATCGTAAGTAAATGCTGCTTTCTGACATATGTGGGTTCAAGGAATGTTGTGCGTGAGCATAAATTGTTTGTCGCAAAAAGAGAAAAAAAGTTTTATACCTTGGTGTGTCATTGGGTACTAAAACCTTTTTTTTGAAGGCCTTTTTAGGTTTAGTTTGTTGCTAGATACAATACTCCCATTAGCCTCTGCAGTTTGACTTTGCGGACAGACAACAGCATTGAAGGCTTTTCTCTGTGGAGAAGATGCATTTGCTGTGCTGCCGACTGGTTATGGGAAGAGGCGCCATAAATAGTAAAGAGGATGGGGCTGACAGAGAACCCCTTTGTTTTTGTTGTATTGCCAGTTAATAAACAATATAAGATTTCAAACGAGGATTAGTAGGCCTATTGTATTTCTTTTACAGTGTTGGTAACATAGTAATAGAAATGAAATCATCAGTACATTTGATATTATATATTAAGTGATTGTTTGAGCCTCTTGTTTGATGCATTTTAGAAGGCACCGGCTCAGTCACAACCCCGTTTGTCGGTGACTGCACTTGGGGAAATATTGGGGCTGGTTTCTTTAACCAATTTAAAAAATAAATAAAATAAAAGCTGCCTGAAAGCATTTGATGCATATTCTAATCTAACATCTATGCTATCAGTTCTTTAAGATTTCCTTATGTACCCCTGTCAAGCTAAATATAACTTTGTGTTAGAAAAGTACCCTTTACTCGAAAAGGTGTCTTAAAAAGATGAAATGTATTAGCACCACTTTTACGACAAACAGTTTTGAATTGAGGAGTTCCAGACTGATATCTGCGGCGACGGCCTTGCAAGGCTAATACTATATGGGGAATTTAATTGTTGCTTACATTAATCTTCGATGCAGTTTAAAAAAATTTTGGGCAGGGTAATCCACAACATTGTTGATTTAAAGAACCACCTAACCCTGTTAAAGTGTACTGTCTCACATCGGCTGGCTAAGGCCACTGCAGACTTCAAAAGAGAGCAGGGGGTTCCCTGCCTATCTAACTCAAAGGCCCGTGTAACACCTTTTGTTACCAAGGGAGTAAAAAGAAAGTGTGCATGTTTTGTCCCAACACTATTGTGTGAGCTGCTGTGATTCATAGCCAAGCGCAATGAGACCATGAGAACCTTGTAGGGCTGTTAAAGATTTGAGGTAAAACATTCTCTTTGGACTACTTTCATGCTACTATGCCATTGAATATTATTATTATATCATCTTGTGTGTATTATGCGAGTTCCTGTCAGTTAACTGGCAGTGAACAGTGGCAGATGAGGACAACCCTGTCTCAATATTTGCAGTCACAGGTGTGGTATATTGAGATACAATGACTTATTAGTGTGATCATTAGTGTTGTACAGTTTAATTTCTCCCAAGATCTGTTTCTAGTAAACAGTGAATGTCTGCTCAGCCAGATGTGACAGAGCAGGAAGGCATACATGAGGGCAAAGCTGCTGAGAATCAGGGCAAGGGGTGAGAACAGAACACGGTAAATAAATGACAAGAGTGAACAAACAGGAAAAACCAAACGCATGAGATTGGAGGCCCTCTTAGAAACTGTTCATAGCTGCAACAAACGGACTATATTATTATTTTACCTAAGCCCTCTTCTCAGGATGAGCAAGCCCAGTGCCATCTGCTAGAAGGAAGGGGAATGTCCCAAAGAACCCGAGAAGTGAGAATGACATTGTCTGAGGATGCATGGGATGGACCCGCCCTCGTTCTTATTGTCAGCATATCATGCAGGATGTGCACTTTCACACTTCCACAAGGGGCCACAAAGGGAGTCGTTTGACTTGTAAGGAAGAGGGGAAGTTTTATTAACTCTGAGGCATTGCCTGTCTATGTTGCTCGTTTGCAGCAGTGTTACGAGCTCAGGGAGAAAAGTGGGAGTGAGATGGATTGTGAGGACTCATGAGGTTGGTTTAACATCCTTCATCTAGTTTCCCTCAGGTTGTTGGACACATTTTACATTTGAGCATTTTAAATCTCTTTTAAATAATTCGTTTATTTAAGAAACGGGGTTGAACAATGAAATATTTAAGGTGTTTACTCTCCGTTGAGTGTTGGCTGTGAAGGAGGTCCTCTTAAGACAAGTGCACAGTGCAAACTCTTGAATTATTTATGGCTGGCACGTGCTGGTGGACTAAATGTAAAGTGATAGCACAGAGCAGGGCCTTGCTCTGCTCACCACTGAATTTTTAAAGTGTGGCACTCGAATGTCAATGCATCTACATCGTCTTCCCCTAAAACCATTGCCCTAGTCTCAGACCGGATGAAGGTCTTTCTCTAGGAAATTCAATCTGCACTTTAAATAATTGAAGTTATTGGTTTTGTCTTCAGTTTTCATCCCAGTGTGCTTCCATTTGCTCATCCCTTTGCTTAAGTGAGTGCTCAGTATTCGTTCCCATCTACTGTGGAAGACGAGGTGAGGATATGTTTGAGGATTGGTTGTTCAGACCTGTTATTACCCTCCCTCATCACTTTGTATCGATGAGAGACTGGCTGTGCCTGCCCCAACGGCAAATGTAGACAACTGCCTAGGTGGAAAATAGGAGAGCAGCTGTTCATTGTGCTCAGCAAGTTAATTTTAGCCTCCCGGACACCTATGTGCATTCCACTGTACTCATTTATTTATTTATTGGGCAGCAACAGTCTGTTTCCACGCGGCAGAAGGTAACGGGGCCTGGTCACAATAGAAAGATGTGGGGAACTGTTCATTGCCTTAACTGACTGTTGTTTTTTTAATAGGTGGGTCAGTAGGAATGTAGGTTTAATACACTGACTGTTGGGTTTTGGTAGGTGGGTCAGCAGGAATGTAGTGTTAATACACTGACTGTGTTTCCCTGGTGGCTCTCCTGCTTTATTAATGGCCCTTGGATACAGGTTGTCATCTAAAATAAGCTTTCTTGATTGATTAGACATTTACTTGTCCCTTGAAAGAATGACTTTGGGCGTGGTGACCTTCCATTCATAGTAGCTCCTCAAATTTGTTGGCCTTTTTAGTTAGTCTGTGGGAGGCAGTGGGTAAGTAAAATGAATCTAATCTTTATTCTGAAAGTTAAGTAGGTTCAAGAATATTTGGCTATTGTGTCTTTACTTTGAAATGTTAGCTTCCTTTATGGTGTTGTCATATTTCACATTTCTCATTAAAGTAATGCTGTGGTGAGCATCACCTTCAAAATTAAATTCAAGTTGGAATTGAGGACTGAGATTTAGCCATCCTCTGTCACTCCCTAATCAGTCCCACAGCTCTCACCCACTCAAACTCTGTAAATAATTCACAGCTCTATTTCTCCTGCTCTACCGAATGGGGAACACACACTGATAATAGAGGAGAGGAAAAAGTTGCTGGTTATACAAATTTAAAAATGCTTTAGGCTATGTGGACTGCCAGAGCAATCTGGTCCACTTCAATTTGAAATATTTCTCCATATTGTATTTTATAATACAAATTGGCATCAAAGTAAATGTTCTGTGAAAAACACCTAAATGAATGAATGAATGTTAATAGCGAATGTATGTTATGCATGTAGTTGTACATTTTGGTCCCCCTCAGTTTCAGAGTTAGTACATGCATACTAGTTATCAGCACAAACAAAAGCAGTGAGATCTGTACGCTAGTATCGATTTTTATTGATTCAAATCTATTCTAATAGACATTCAGTTTCGACAGATTGTTTAAGGATGAAAAAAAAAACAAATGTTTTTAAAAGCAAAGCGCATAATTAAATCTTGTTTTTCTAACAAAATATATTGTGCCAGAAGTGAGAGAATGCTGTGGGAGGAGCATTGTCTTCTGAGTATTATTTTTTTCTTCTTCATGTTTCGGAAGCATTTGTTGAAAACAGGAAATCCCAAGCACATTGGCTGTGTGTTGGAGAGGCAGGAAACATCGACGTCACCAATCCTCTCTTTTAACTATGCAGGCCACTGAATGTGAGAGGATGCTTGTTACTGTATCTTGAACTAAAAATACTATTTCACTAAACATAGTATGAAAGTAGATTGAGACACACTGATTTTAAACTAATTTGATTAAGGTTATTCTTGATCTCAGTGTAGCACAAGCAAAGTATAGCATAGTGCAGAAAAGTTGTACAATTAAAATTCCAAATGGTAAAAACAGTCAGAATTTGTGTAGATGTCTATCCCTCAGTCTCAGATCCCAGTTCTCGTTGATGTCCACCTTTGTCCACTAGAGTGCACCCTCTACAGAAGTCCTGACAGGAGCTGGTTTTCAAATTATGTTAAGAGAAGCACTGCTCTTAGTGTAACTTGAATATTTTTGACTGTGAAATGTGACTTGCACTAGATTCATTCTGGGGAAATTATTTAATCTGTCAGTTGCTGTCTGGGGTTTTTCACAAAAACCGTAATCACTCATGGACGGCTCCACTGGCCACTGATTTGTCCTGGAGACGAGCTTTAGATCGCCATATGATTAGCCGCAGTTTAATAGGCTTTATATATCGCCGTTTCATACGTGTTCTAATGCATAGATAAGCCTACAGGTTTGTTTAGAACCTATAGTTATTGTCTTCCCCTTTTGCATTTCCTCCTTCTCACGGGCACACACCCAGATCACAAGTTGTAATGGTGGCCGCTGGGCTACAGTAAAAGGGCACTACCACTTAGTCAAGGACAAGAAACAGTGGGGTTCCAACTCGTGCGCCTTCAATAACACATTTGACTATGTATTTAAGAGCGACTTAAGCACCCATTTGCAGAGTTAATTCTCTTAAGATGGCTGGCCTTCCACATTAAACCATGTTTAATGATCTCATGCTGCACTGGGCTCCTTGTACTTGCCCTCTATCTCACCACATTCTCAAAGTAGTTCCCAGTCTTAAAAGGGAACCTTTTTTTGCGGCATACGTCCTAGGGCTGTGAAAACCCGACAGGAAGCCTATAAAGTGACGCCCATAGTGATGTCTGTAACTCAGGCTATTTATCATGAGTTATGGTATAACTAATGATGATGGGTTGTATAATTTTCAGCACAGTGAATCATACAGGATACAGTGTGCAGGGCGGCAACCTGTCAGCGGCGATGACGGGAAAGATGAGACCACAGTGACACAGCTCGGTGAGTGCAGCACTTAGCCTGTCCAGTGTGAAAAGTGCACAGTAATCTTAAAGGCTGGGCCGGGGCATCGGACGCGAGACCTCACCGACTCGAAAGAGGCCGGCGTTCCCTGCAGACTGTTGTGTTGTAGACACAAGCAACTCTACCCGACTCTACAGTCCATGACTCATTTGCATATTGATAATGTGGTTTTGGCCTACAGTTTGTTGTGTCTAATCATTGTGTGATGCGTAACCAACATTATGAAATACAGCTCAAAGGCAAAGCCTGCTGTCTTCATATTAAAAGGTGCAGGCAAGTCGATAAACGCACATATACTGTATATTGAAATCCCTGCTAAATGCTTTTTATATTGATTGTATTTAAAAACAAAATGTACATAGGATAGAAACATTTCCACCTGCATCCTTTAATATATAGAGATTTTAGATCTGGTCTAACTTAGTAGCTACTAGGTGGTAGTAGCTTCTCTGAATTAAACTGTAAATATCACATGTACACAATGCTTTCAGCCTTGGCTCCCCTCAATTTTTGCGCTGAAAGCAAAAGGCTGTCCTTTGTCTACTAGTCTGGACTCACAATGGAACTGTAATTATATGGTGTTGGAGGCTAGGGCATTCCTGATTGCAGGAGACTGATAACTTGGCCTGTGTCTGGCTGTACACAATACGTGTTGTGGGAAAAATATCTCGGGTCAAAACAAAAGTTGAATTTGCTGGGGATGGTGACACCATTTGTGGAGTTCTTGAAAACTTGACACTTGACAACAGTGCCCTTCACACTTAAGCTAACCTGAAAGCATTGCTTGGGAAGTAACTGAAAGTTGCTTCAAAAGTGTCTCTAATCGTGTCGGCGAGGGCCTAGTAGGACCAATCTTGCATCTTACAATTTTATTTTGGTTTTGCAGATGAATGTAGGACAAGGCGTCACCCTGGCTTCCCTTTCACTTCCTGACATAACTTTCATCATAATCTTTCTGCCTCTATACCTGGTATGGTGAAACCCGCCACTGTGGTGCAGTGAAGCTTGCTGGCTATGGATCAATACTAAAGCAGGGAGCTGACACAGTCAAAGGTAATAGTCATAAATAATGAACCAGGCGCACTTTACCCTACTGTATAATCCAGTCCTGTCTAGGAAATGAACAGAACAATGAAATGGAGCTGTATGCTCCCCTTTGTATTTGAGGAAGACTCTGACCTGAGATGACTGAAATCGTTCCTCAGCGCGCTTTCCTTTTATCTGTAAAATAAATGATTTCCAATAGAACTTTAATGTCACTGTGCGGCTAATGGAATAGGCATTTCCTTGTTGACAGGGTTCCAGGCCTCTGTTGTTATGCTCTGTTTGTTCGTTTGTTCGAGGTGCTAACTGTCACTGTAGGGAGTCTCTGGCAATGAATCACAGGGTCACCTATGCTTAGTAACAGACCTGTCTCCTATGCAGTCATGTGCAAGTGACTGAGCATGGAAGAAAGCTTCGTTATTACTCTCAGTACAGCACTTATGGGATGTGAGTAGCAGTCGGTTACGGGAGGGAGCAGTCAGAGGGAGAAGCTCTTCGCCTAAATAAAAACCATTCTGCCATCCATATTGAGGTTTTCTCCCGATCAAAGACACCTCTCTGCTTCACTGAACCCGGTCAGTAGATGGAATACTGAGCAGGATGGACGAGGCCCAGGTGGAGAGAAACCACTGTAGCCCTAGCGGATACAAAGCTATCTCCGCTCCTATTTATCAAGGGATACAGCTTTAGAATGGTTAGAGCATGTTGGATATTGTCATTATATTTTAGTGTACTAAATGTTTAACATTTTGTATGTGATGTCTGTTAGCCTGACACGTGTTTATTTTGCACTGCTTGTGGTTCTTGATTCTCTTACTTTCTGTTACTTCATATTGGCAGTAATGGCAATGACGTGATTCAATTTAAGCACTCGCAAGTATTTCTGCTTTATTAATAGCAATCTGTTACGCTTTCTTTAACACAAGGCACATTCTCCCTGCTCAAGCTCAGCGCTCTATCTCTCCCCCCAAAGGCCTCCTGGATTCATCTAGCCTAATGACTATTTAGGTTGAAGGATGCGCTTGTCGTCGGTGGCCTCTCGTTGTGCGTCACGTGAGGACACGTTCGCCAGATTATCCGGGATAAGCGGCCACGCTGAGGTGCGCGGCGACTGTGCCGCATCTTACCGGAGCAGCAACAGATGTTAACAAGGAAGTAAAAGGATGCTCCGTTGCTGCTGATGCAGAAAACGGCTGTAGACTCAGACATGCAGTACGTGCTTTACATGTAAATGAATCTTTATACCCCTCTCAAATGACACTGGAGGAGAGTTGGAAGACCTCTCGGCTGACATTCAGTCACAGCTACTGGATGAATTGCGTCCCTGTAAGCAGTTTTCTATTCAGTTGGACGAATCAACAGACATTGCCGTTGCGAGTCAATTGATATTTATGGTCCGCTGTCCATGGCAAGGGAACGTTTTGGAGGATTTTCTGTTTTGCAAGGAGTACGGGTGAGGAAATATTCAGACTCCTGGATGCTTTCTAAAGCTGAAGTGTGCTGGGAAAAGTGTGTGGCCGTTTGTACAGACGAGCCGAAAGAGTGGGGTGATTGCGCGGATAAAGGCTGTCAACCCGAAAGTTATGGCTACGTACTGTATGCTGCATCGCCAGGCGCTGGCATCCAAAGGCATGGAACCAGATCGTCACTTTGTTTTGAACACAGCTGTGGCTGGTTAATTTTGTGAAGTCAAGGTCATTGCAATCACGTTTGTGATGACAACTTTGTAGGGAGATGATGCTGGGCATGACACGCTGCTATATCACTCCCTCGTGGTTAAGTTGTGCAGCAGGTGTTTGAGCTATGAAGTGAGATGAATTGGTATATCTTGCCGACGTGCATCTTTCCTAAAAATCGAGCAGGCTTCATGAAGAAAACGGAGCTATGGAGAAGAAGAATACAAAGCAACAGACACGTTCCCCCAAATGACTGTTTAATCACACAAACCTGTCTGTGCCTATAGTGAGAGAGGTAGCCACCTCACTCCACCGAGCGAGCACCTCAGCTCATACTTCTCTGTTGTGAACACCGATGCCTGGGACTGGGTGCGGGATCCCTTTGCCCCAGCTGCAACAAGTGGCCTTACTGGTAAGGCAGAGGAGGAGCTGTTGGACCTATGCTGTGAAAGGACATTGAAGGTCCGATCCAGCAGGCGATCTCCTGCCTGTCGTCTATCACGCTAAGCATAGAGAAACTGTGTAGGGAGAGACAGGCTCACCCATCTCAATAATGGTGGAGGCAGGAGCCCAAAACTAAAGGGCACAATGGGGAGACAGAAGCAACACACACACACACACGCACACACACGTCAAATACCACTTAAAAATGTAAGTGGTATTAGCATTCAAATTTGAAATGTCTTTTTCTGTTTATAACTATATAACAGGACTGGACAGTATAGGACCCTGCCCAGCAAAACAAGACCCGCTTCTTCCCGGCCCTGTATTAATTACCCGATTGTTGCCTTATCTTGCATATTTAAACCATACTGAACACATCTGATGCACAAACCAGCATTTTAATCCGCCTAGTGGAAAATCACTCGCATATTCTACACTGCACAGGAGAAAGTTGCCTTTTAATAACTATTTAATATTTTAGAATACAAAATACAATGGCCCCTAAGAATATAAAGGTAGTAAGCATATGCTTAATCGTTGGAACGATGTGGTTCCTCGGAAAATTTACTCCCCTGTCCCCAAAAAAGTTTGAGAACCCCTGATCTATTGAATCAGCTCTGCTCTTCTACCAGTCTTTTTATATTCTAGCAGGGCCGTCAGTTGTGTCTTGACTAGTGGCAGTTGATTAGCATAATGCAGCCCGTACGCGCTATTAAATACTCACCCAGCAAGCTTCTCCCACACCCTCTAGGCTTCTCGTTGTCGGTCTCTGTCTCGCGCTGACAAGGTGGCTTGAATTCCCTCTAATATTCTGTCCTCTGCTTCATCAGTTGACACTCCAGGGAGCCTGAATGTCATGCGAGGGTGGCACACTTTCCACCGGCATGCCGCAGGAGCCCAGAGTGGGGGCAGTTGTACAGTAGCACTGACGAGGACGCGTCCCCCGCTGGGTCGGCGTGGCGAGCCGAGGATGGGGGAGAGAGAGGGAGAGAGGGACAGGGGGGAGGGAGAGGACGCGGTGTAACGGCGCTGCATCCCGAGGTATCGTTTGCAGTAGCAGGAGCTGGATCAGAGCAGAGGGAGGAGCTGCAACGGGGAGGTGAGGGGGGGGGCGGCATGTGTCCAGACGTTCTACAGATAGGAGAGTATAGCCAGAGTGGAGGGTGTGGGAGGCAGCCGCCGGGGAAATGGACAGAGAATCGGTACTGGGCAACCGGAGTTTCCCTATTGTGGCGTCAGGTGGACACAGAGGTACCTTTTAATCACGCTGAGGCTGGATAGAACTCCCACTGAGGGTGGGGGGAGTACCTGTGGCTGAACGTCAGGTGGGGAGGATATAACAAGCGACACCAACTCCGTGGACGAGTCCAGTAAATAGGCGAGGACCAGGAAGCTGCCGTGGGCGGCGGCAGCAGCAGCAGCCCTCCTGGGTTATTTCCCTTGTGCCTTTCTCCCCCTGGAACAGCACAGCCGCTAATGAGCAGGTCAATGTGCGGCTGTAGCTGCAGCTTCATCTCCTCCCTGATGAAGAGGCTGGGCCGCACTGCCTGCTGCTCAGACGTGCTCTCCTGCAGCCATACGGCCGAACAGCTGCAACGCCTGGCCGCTGGCTGTCCACCTCCAGCGAAGGTAACCGCACCTGAGTGGCCAGCCACCCGGCCAGACCCCACATGTCTGCACCTCGTTCAGCCAGGGGGCTCCATGCTGTCGACCTTGATGTGCGTTTACTAGCACTGCACGGTGTATACAAGGCCTGGCAGCAGACGGCTACAGATAGGGGGAGCAGGATGTCTCTTGATTTCAGGAGACATCCTGCTTCAGCAGGATTGTTTCCCAAAGAACTGCAGTGCCATCTGAGAGCACCACAGTAATTGATTCCTTAATGGAAGCAGGTGATTTAATGCCCTTTTTGCTGCCTTGACAACGTGGGCTTGCTTTCAGCTGGCAAAGCCGTTTAAATGGACAACTTCAGACTGCCTGTGGTTTACTGGGATTGCTGCACCACCTCAGTTGGGAGAAAAAATGTTTTATTTTAATGAAACCAAATTATAGGACTGTGTCTTAGGGCAGGGCGATATATCATTGATGTAAATACCGGTAGTACATTAGACGCTAATAACCGTAATTTAATGATTTGCATATTGATACAAACACCACAGAATATCCATTAATTTAAACGGGGCAGCAAAATATTAATGAAATGCTACATGCATGAAACACATGGCCATTTTACACATGCACGGCCTGTGTGCTATGGTGCCTGTACCCACGTGCCCTGTTACTAAAAGTAATGTCATAATCCACAATACAAAACCGGTCTTTTAAGTCACAGGAGGACACAACCATTGCAGTCAGTGTTTAAGCAATTTAAAATGGAAATCCCTATGAGGTAATTGGCGTGTGGGGGAGTGTAAGGACCAAGTTGAAGTTAAATCTGCATATGATGAGATGGGGTTTATGGGGTTCTTCTGCTTCACTGCCTGTTATCTACCCCGCTTCACTACTTGAGCAGCATTGACTGAGATCCTTCTTTCTCTCCCGAGTGCTTCTGGCAGTAGGCCATTATATGTGGGAGATTGATTTTGCGTGCGTCAAGATTTATACACTGATGAAAGGTGATAGGATAATACAGAGGGAAATTTTGTGGTGCTGTTGCATAGCAACTATTCAGGTAGTAATGGGTGCCAGTTTTAAACTGGGTTTAGTATATAGAGGCAATACTCAGAGTAAATGTGGTTGTTGTAATTTTACATAGTGACGTGGAAGACTTATTCTTTCTCTCCAAGTCAGCTCTGTGCACTGGAAGAGCTGTTTCCTTCTCTCAAGTAGCTTAGGGGTTAAGGTTTTACTTTTCCTCCTCTGAGACACTGTTGGGTACTGGCTCTATTTACAGCTGGTAGCCATCGATTAATGGCCTAAAGAAATGTAGACACAAAGGTACTTGAGGGCTTCAGCTGTGTAGGATAACTGGTCGGAATAGAAGCCCTGACATGGATATAATTCATAATTGCACATTAACCTCCTCTTTATAGTATTCTCCAGCATATTATGTGGAATAGTTCAACTAAAGGTAGAAGTTTGGTAAGAAGTGTGCCATTTTTATACAACCATTTAACACAACTATTCTTTTTTTTTATTTTTTTTGTTCGGTAACGTTCAATTTAACTCTTTATTGAATGCAAGATGAATGAAAATATTTAAGCTATTCTTTCCCCAGAAACAAGACCTCTCAACAATGTTTGTATCATTTCTATCATTTTGGTTATTTTCTTCTCTTTTAGCTTTCCACTCACTCATTGCTACAGTGATGATCAGGTAGGCTGTGTGGGGGTTACAAATGGTTTTCTGTGGAGACCGTACTTGGTGGATGGCTCCGAATCATTGCTTATGTGGACCACTCATTACTGCCCATAGAAAACCTGGCCGTCTCGCAGCCACTGAAGAGAAGCATGTTGGCGCTGAAGTGATGTGTGTGCGTGTGACAGCTGTGGCTTTGTTTCTGGCGCGGTGACTTGGCACAGCATGCTGAAGAAGACCCAGACCCTTCCTATCAGCAGCTGCACTGGATGCTCTCGGGGCAGCTCTGCCAGAGCACTGGGCACAGCAGAGCAAGGCTGGTCTATAAACGGTACATTCATTCTTCTCAGTATAGGGAAAAGCTTGTGGCCAATATCGCTCTAGTGGTTTCAAGGGACAATAACAGATAAATTACTTGACTTCTGCGGGACATTACCACTTTGGTGGTTGGGTTACACTTCCTCTTTGGCTGGGGAAATGTCTATCAGCAACTATTTAGGTGAAACTCCCACACATGTAATGTTCATATTTCTCGTGTAGTATGTAATGCTATTAGGGCTTGGGATGCTCTGGAATAGTTTGATAAGAGAATGGGGAAAAGCATTTCTTGTTAGTCTGGGTGACTGTGGTAGTGTCTCCTTATGTGCTTGGTTTTAGATAATTGGACAGGCTTGTGTTATGTCACTCAGGGGGACTGTGGTTCTCATGCGTCTGGTTGTACAACCATTCAGAGGAGTGCTGTGGTGGGACTGTGATAGAATTGGGTTGAAGCATGTTGCAGCATGTATACAAACCATTGTTGTACAAGCTTCTTAAGAACAAGAATATCTCAGCTGGCGTCCACTTCATGGTTTAGGTTTTGCTTCTTTTTGTCAATGTGACCAGCATCGCATTTTTATTTTATACTCCACCGCCCCACTCTTTGTGTACGCTGGGCACCATTGTTTGTGCAACGCCAACAATAAACACATTTCAGTGTTTAACAAGCTAATTGTGGAACCGTATTTTCCGGTAAAAGGCAGGATAAGTTTAGCTATTCATAGCCTTCCTCTGTCGTGCTCGCAGCACCATGCTACCAGAACCTGAGGGGGGTGTGCAATTTGAGATAGGGCTAATGCTCCCTGCTACTCTGCTGGGACCAGACGGCAAAGCTTGGAGAGGCTGTGTAGTCTCCCACAGCTTTTCTCCAAGGTCAAAGCTGTTGCATTATACTCGCACGCGCACAAATGACCAGAAACTGTTGATTTGTGACTGGTTAATTGTCCCTATAAAGACATGACCCAGTGAAGAACTGAATTTGAGCACACAATCACATAATCACCTTTTTAGATGTCCTCAGATGTGCCCGTGCGCTGGTGTTTTCCTCATCACTCTTCTCGTGACACTCTGGAACAGGTGCAGGGCAAACGGAAGGACTCTGCAATATCCCACTATCTAAGACCCAGACAAATGGCCTGCCACTGTGGCAGTGGCCACACCAATAATGGAAGAAATGACACGCTCTGCTTCCGCCGCCTCTATTCATCCAGCTCTGCCTGAGACGCTCTCTTGCGCGTTGCCAGACAGGCGTGATGTTGCCTGCAGAATCTGAAAGCCAACATCATTCATCCACTATGCTTTAAATGATTGGAGGAAAGTCCCACTTTAGTTGCTCACAATCTATGTTATGCATCTTTCTCTCAGTGCATTGCTGATTGTAGAGCACATTGTATTGGCCAAAGGTGGTACAATTCAGTAATGCAGTGGGGGTACACAAATGCAATGAGTCAGTAGTTGTGTATGAGCCGCAATGTGTATCTGTTACTGTTGGGGGTGGGGGGGTTGCATGATCATAATCTAATGTTTCCTCTGTGGAACTGCTGCCTTTTCAGTCTGATTATGGAACCAACTCCCTCAGAAGTCTTTGGTTTATAAGCCTAATGTGGGTTATGCGATATGCCATCGATCTTTGTAGAGACATTTACATCTCACTTTCCCGTCCTTCCAGAGTCCAGGGTCAGCACACATTGTTGCTCAAGGACACTTCAGCACTATGTAGAAGTGCCAATCTTGCTGACGCAGAGCCTGAACCACACAAACTTTCCGTGGCGGGTTAAAGGATAAGTCTCATACTGCCTCGCCACCCCCTGCAGCCTCAGTGTGCTGAACTGCCTTCATGTTCAGCCAGTCCCTACTACGTGTATTTTTATTTTATTTAAAAAAATTATTTTTCTTTAATCTCGGTGCTATACATTTTATTTTTTGAAGCAAATGAGAAGACCCCAGGGGTACACAAACATTTTTCACTACCTATCCACCTGGAATGAAAGCCACTAGTCACGTATCCAATTTCCTTTCCCTAATAATCTAATATCTTATTTCCTTTCTTTTTCTATCATGGTGTCTTGTGTTTAATCAGCCAGCCAGCAGAGTGTAAACTAGGATGATGCTCAGGGTGAGTTTACTTCTTTTAGGGTTAGGCGTTGAAACTGATGCTTTACTACTTTACCTCAAGTAAAAATAGGAAATCAGAAGTTTAATTGATTTCAAAGCTCGTTGAATGGCTTCGCCGTGTTGTTGATCAGCTATCTGGCTCTTTGCAAGAGAGGGTAACCATTGTAATGAATGAGAGAATGGAAGCACTGAGATGGTTATTGCATTTTGAGGGCTGGCTTATCCAACCAGCAAATGTGGATTTACAAGACAGTTTATAACCTAATAAAAAAATAAAGAAAAAAAGTAGACTAAAGACATTATTTTCCAAAGCCTTTAGTACCCATAACATTAGGAACAATTATTGGAACGACATTCTGGTACATTTGAGCCAGATGTTTTCGTTTCTTTTTGGACAGGCTTTTGTTTATTGGCGGCACTAGAAGTTGGAATACCAGTAGCTCTCAAGGCTAGCCGCTCTCCCCGCTTGCCTCTCTGGTCTGTTTGCGTGTGTGGCAGAGCATCCCAGAGTGTGTGATATGGAGCCAAGCACACTTGCAGCCCCTGTTTTCTTCCCCCCCCATCTACCGCCAACAGCAATGCTCAGGCTCCCAGCACAAATGCTAATGTCCATTGTTTTCATTTCGACACGCATGAATAAAAGATGAAGAGGTTTATTCCCACTGTCTTTTTGTAGCAAGTCAGCAATCAAGTGTGTGTGTGTGTGTGTGTGTGTGTGTGTGTGTGTGTGTTCATGATAAGAAATTGGAGGTGGAAAGGAAAAATAGAACTCACTACCCTCCTGTATGCTCTCGCTTCATTCTGTGTTCTCCTTTTTGGAGTGAACCAACAACATGATTATCTGTCTCCCTTCCCTCTCCCCCACTTCCTGTCTCCCCTATGCAGCATGTCAAGCCCTTCTCCTCCTCAGACAGCCTAGCGAAGGTCCAGGAGGTAGCAAGCTGGCTTTTGGAAATGAACCAGGATCTGCTGTCGGGGGGCAGCAGGCGGCGGCGAGGGCCGGCGGGACCGGCGGCGCGAGGTAACGCCTCCTCAGCGGCCCGGACGCCTCAACAGGCGGCGGAGGAGGGGGGGGAGGAGGAGGAGCACATGAATCGAGTGGTGGAGGAGGAAGAGCAGCAGCAGCAGCACATGGTAAGTGTGGTTCACACGCTAGTTTGGCACAGAAGAGGTTAACCAACGCTACACACAACACCTAGGCCATGCTTCATGTGGAAACGGTACGGTTTGGTCGAAGCCGGTTTCTGAGAACAGCCGCGCTCGGCCGTTTCCTCTAAACGCATGTAGCTACACACGCACACAGCCATAAAGTAGGTGTGTTTTCAATAAAGCTAAACGTTTGTGTGTCTCCTCCCCAGCCTGAGGCGGCAGAGGTGGACGGAGAGCGAGAACAGCCAGAGTCGGGAGCCAGCAACGGCCCTCGTGGGGAGGAGCGAGCGGAGGACGACGAGGAGGGCCTGCCCAGCGAGGTGAACGGAGGGGGGAAAGGAGCCCGCTGGCTGTGGGGGACGGAGCGGCGGTCGCGAGGACAGCAGCCGGGCGACGAGGACGAGGAGGACGACGAGGAGGAGGAAGAGGAGGAGGAGAACAATAACTGCAGTGGCCAGCAGGAGGACGGGGGGGAGAGGACAGGGGGAGGGCGGGGGCCAGAGGCGGAAGAGGAGCGTGAGGAGGCGGAGGAGGAAGAGGAGGAGGATGAGGAAGATATGGACCAGGACAGCGACGACTCGGAGGAGAGTGGGAGGGAGGAGGAGGAAGAGGGGGAGGGAGAGGAAGGCCTGCGATCCCCCTCCCTCAGGAACAGTGCCTCCACCCCCAATAACAACCTGGACTCGGTTTGCACACACCAAAGCTCAACTAACAATATGACGGTAAGAACACAGCTGTTGGTGTCTGTTGTCCAAAGTCAATAGTTGAATGAACAGCTCCAAGAGTGTTCCTGACACAGGTAAAGTCGGGCAAAAACAGAAACTCCCCAGCCTTGAGCTATTGGCACAATACTACACACCCAGGATACAGGTGTACAGCTGAAGAGGTTGCTACTGCAGTGAAAGTGTCCAATATAAAAGCCAGGGTCTCCCTCTAGTGGCATAAATACGTAATTGCACTTTTTTAATGGGAAGAAAACAATTCTGCACAGTTGCTCCCAAAAATTGTTTTCTTTTAAAATGCACAGCATATGTTCATATAGCAGTTCTCCGATATTTGTCAAATCTATAGAATTGACTGATTAAAAATTAAAAACAAAAATACTTTCCATTGCCCCCATCCATAGGGCTCAACTAGTGACGAAATGGTAACAAAACATATGGGGCTTAAAGACCCATTTCATACCAACCTCTTCATACCAACTTCTTCATAGGATGGGATTGTTTTGCATGCTGCTCATTAAGCAATTCCCCTTTCAGTGGATGTATGGATTTGCTGTTTCCTCAGAAAAAACACTGTGGTGCCCCAGCCACCTGTCATGGCCCTTTGACATAGTAGTGTGTGACCATGATGTTATACCATAGTGTAACTCGTCTAAGAAGTAATTATATCTTAACAGATCTCCAAACTATTCTTGGTCTATGTGTGCAAGGTACAAGAGCCTAGTATAGCAGCTGTGAAAACCTGGACAATGTCCACGGCTTGCGGATAAATTGCCTGAGTTATTACTGAAACTCTAATAGACAATCTGAATATTGTCCAACAAAAGGCACACGTAAGAGGTTTTTACATTTCTCCCCTGAAAGATCACTAATGAGTTGTTTGGCTGACCTTCAGTCCGCTTTTATTTAGAAGTAGGAAACGGACACATTGACGTATGTTTGTTGCAGGTCTGTCTTTTTCTTTATCGGTCCGCCAGACATCGACCAGTTTTTAGATAATCTTGTTCCCATAACAGGCTGATCAATTATGTAAATGTTCACAATTGTTTTTGGTCAAATAAGGACTTGTAATGAACACATCATCTTAAATATTCAATCACATGAGATGGAGATTTAAATAGGTAATGGATGGTAAATGGATTGCATTTTATATAGCGCTTTAATCGTACCAAACAGGCCACCCAAAGCACTGTACATTGCCTCACATCCATCCACTCACACACCCATTCACACACCGATGGTGGTCTCTGCCATGCAAGGCGCCATCCAACACATCGGGAGCAGTTAGGGTTAGGTGTCTTGCTCAGGGACATCTCGACACTTAGACAGAAGTCAGCGGGTATCAAACCAACGACCTTTTGATCGCCAGGCGACCTGCTCTACCTCCTGTGCCACTGTCGCCCCATACTATCAAATATAGTATAATTATCTTGCTTTTATGATAAACCGCAGTTACCATAAACAGTGCCTTAAGACAGGGTGGTGCTCCCAGGTTTATTAATTATGAAAATTTGTAATTTGTAGAAATATTAAATCTGACTTTTTTTTGACAACCTAAAAACAAAACTAACATTGATAAAGGGTCAAATTCATCTTAACTAATCTTAACTAAATTAAGGTGAGGTACTATAGGTGAATAGGAAACTTTTTTTTTTTAATCAGAATTAAAAATTACCAGAATATACACTGAAATAAGATTTTTTTTTTTGTATTGTGACTTTCCCCCATTCATTTATGCATATTATGTATTATCCCATTCAATATGCACAAATTTGTGTATTATGTACAACACAATATTGATTTAGTAAATAAAGTCTGAACTTTTTGGTTTGTTTTAATGTGATTAATAACTAATTGGTTGGTAATTATTCAGAGTCTTAATTAACAGCAGAGGAATGTTTTATTTATTTATAACATCTGGGCAAATACGCTTGATTTGCCCACATGATTTTCTCACATGAAACCTGTTCAAAAACAGGTTTCATGTGAGAAAAATGAAACAGCTGTTCATTTGGAAAGGTTATCATGTATTATTTTACTTATGTTGGTGTAACAAATAAAATGGCACTATTGCAGTTTTGCCACCTTGGGTGGTACCAATATCTGGCCTGGCCTAAGGACTAATTAGGGTAATTGCATATTTTCCATCATTACAATAAAGTGTCCACAATCACGGTGGAGGTTTCTTCAATCAACCTGCCTGCTGCCTTCTGGAACGCGTAGATATGTGACATGACATGTTTTGTTTTTTTTGCCCAAACCAGTCTACCAGCGATTTTTACAAAGGGGAGGGGCTGGTGTAGTGATATGTATTGCAATTTTGTCATTTTAGTATTTAGTTTAGAACAAGCCTTGTAAAGGCAATACGCTTTCGTGGACAGCCAGTCATGTCATTACGTTTTTCTTGAAAAGGTGTTGTAGAGCATGCATTTTGAATGCAAATGTATCAAAACTTTCTGTGCAAAAGTAACTTTTACCAAGGTTATATGCTATCATAAAATAGTTTTTCCCCGGCCTCTTTTTAAATTGTATATTTCCGCGTTACGGACGGGACCATTACGGACGTGATGCACCCTGTGGGCATGACGTCTATGTCTGTATGCAAAAGACAGAGTGCTTTAGAATTAGCAATCTTTATACTACATTCTGCAACATGCAAACTGTTTCACAAGCACAATGTTGGTGTAATTAACAGATTTGCTGAAAATAAATGTTTTTATAGCCTATGCCTTGAACATTAACCCAGACTACAACTTATGAACTTAACACTCCTTTCATGAGTTTCATGAGACTATAGGACGTTTCCTGGTGGTTCAGACCGCAAAATTACTATCAGAAATATTTTATAAATACTTTTACTATCAGCACAATCAGCACAAATATTATGTTATGAAACTGAGACTGAAACCACGATACAAACATCCACGGTCTCGAGGACTTACCAATTCTCATTTAGAAATGTCCGTATGATGCTTGCTACAGGCCTCCCTAAGAGATATCCCATGGTTTACCACATGGTCAACCAAGATGGCCTGGATCTCATCCATAATGATTGCTCTTCCTCGTCCTCGTCCTCTTCCTCTCTCTCCAATATTGACCTCATTTGTTGTCCAAACCAAGAATTCTAACATGTGGCCTATATATAGCCCACAAGACTGGAATATGTGGGGGAGGTAGTGTTAATTGTTACATACTATTTGGGTCCCTTGTACAACCTTGGCATACATCCATTATTTACAGTCATTGTTCCAATTGACATCAATGCTTTTTTGGCATCCATCTTGAAAATATTAAGAAGTATTTGGAAATATGCTGATGTGTGGTTCAGAGGCATCACATCCATAACACAGCAATGTCACATCCATAACACAGATTTTTCCTCATAAACTTTTACATAAAAATGCAAATATGTGTATGTAAATTTGGTATTTCTATGTTCAGATAAGTCTCCTATGTTATGTAGATAACAAACTTGCTGTATTATACTCTAATATTGACAGTTTTCTAAAAGTTTCTAACCTCCCATTTTTTGTCACATCCATATCGTAAACTTATTCCCAAGCGGCCACCTCCGGCGCTTACAAAAGAAGCCAATACGGAAGTGCCAAAACTTGCAGTTCATCGAATGGCCGCTTGAGGCTGGCTCCAAAAGGGAGTAAATCCCCAT
>JAODLI010000001.1:2694044-2720054 GCA_027575585.1 Percopsis omiscomaycus | reverse complement strand
ACCCCCCCCCCCCCCCCCCGAGTGCTGCGGGCTCCCCTCCCTCCTATGTACCAGTTAACACTAATGCAATGTAGCCACACACATTTCTACACGGTCCGTTAAGCCTCCACAATTTTCACCGTTATTGATCAGGAATCGAGAGCAATAGCAGCCACAAGATTATTGTATGCTTTGCTAGACAGCCTGGGTGCATACTGTAGGGCCAGGGAAGATATAGTAACGGCCGCGAAAAAATGCTGGTGCCTCCCAGCACCTGCCTGTTGGTCGGTCCTCATGGTTATTGATTGCTGACATTAGCGCTACCACGTATAACCCCTATGGCAGGACTCCATTTTGTTCACTATTCTTCCCGCTACATTTTAGCCATTTTGCAGAGCCGTGCCATGCTGCGCTATGAGCTCTGCAGCAGCGCTTGGGGTTCATATGTGAGGCTGGTGCTGCTAGCCAACCTGGGGCTGCTGCATTATGAGCGTCTGTTAAATATATATATGTGTGTGTGTGTGTGTGTGTGTGGGGCAGCATATTGGCTGCGGCGTTCATGATAGGTGTATATGTCCTAGTAAATCACATCCTCTCCATGCCTCATGCTGGACCAGCCCTTCACTGGATCTTCCTCCTACACAATTAGTTTTCCACTCTATTTTCCTTAGATTTCCTACAGCAAATCAATTGAATAAGATTGGGACCGTGTCGTTCCTGTGGTCATGCTAATTTATTTTGCAGGAATAAAATAAAGTTTGGAGAGAAGCCCTGGGAGGAATTGATATTCAGCCATGAACACACTGCAGTAGGTTTCACTTTGTATTAAAACACAATGGAACAAAAAGGCGACGGGTGGTGTATGCCTTTCATCGTGGTGAGGGCTCTTTCCTTACAGACGGCGAGGTAGGCCTCGGGACAAGCAGTGATTACATGCATATCAGTCTGAGAATTTGCTGATCTGAACAGATCTTGCCAAGGTCGTCTGATCGGCGCCGAACGCTCATTGTCTCTGCTCTGCAGTCAAGCTAATATCTGCATGACATGTATTGTAGCCAAGTTAAAGCTGCAGATCCATGATGAGTCACATTACCAGCAGGCCCTGCTCTGATACCGCGCTGTGATAAGGCTACCATCACGCCAAACTTATTGTTTGTATGCTTTGTACACGGCTGTCATACAACTGTATTCATGTATTCCCTTTGACAAATGGATCTCAAAGAGAACAGAGCACTGGGAGGCAAGGAGATGAGCCTAACTGGAGTCTCTATAAGAGGGCCGTATTCTTAGCATACTCCTCTTGTCTCTCTTTCTCAACTCTCGACACCAAAGAGAATTCCTCACCAGAGAGGAATGGCCAATTAAGCCTAGTCGACCATTTCAGCTGAAGTGGCTGTCAATGCCAGCACAACGGCAGAGCAAAACGCAATGGGATTACCAGTGCCAGCATTGTGTTTTTTCCTCTCTGCAGTGAGCATTCTTCATAGTCTTTACCAAAGTATTTCAGGACTTCATCTCTGGCTTTCCCCCTCCTGGTGGTATTTCCACTGAGGAAGCAGGCCTTTTATAGTGGCCACCACTAGTCCCTGGATAGACACAGTACAAGCCCCTGGCGCTGATGGCCACATTCGTTCCTCTTGGTTCTGCTATTGACAAGTGGCCTGCCAAATATGTGCAACCGTGGCATTCATTTAAAACATAATTAGTTTGATATGTGCATTTAGTAAACCCTAAGATGGCAAGACAGTATGCATTAGAGGGACAGAGCTCATTTCAGTCACCCGAGTTTCTTGTCCAATTAGTCTGTAACCATTACCGTGGAGACAGATACCAAAGGCTGCACCACAAATCTCTCATTAGTTTGTTTTTCCTTTTATTATCCGTTGAGATTTGTGACATTTCCTGTCCTCAAATTACGGATGCTGCAACTCTGTAATGAATGGAGAAGATGCTAGATGAGGGCAAACTGGCTCAAACTGTGCCTTTTCTCTCTTTCTCTCTGATGTCTGAAGTTTGTTCCCCATTTTATTCTACACGAAAAACTGAACTGCTGTTTTGATTGTGCACCATAGGTAAAGGGCTAAAACCAATACTATAGGTATGCAGGAAGGCTACATCTGTTCTCCTTTCTGAATCAAATCAATTTGAAGGGTGGTGCTTCTTTTCCTCACACCTTCACACTTACTCAGCAGGTATCTTTGAATTATACTTACATAATGATGCATGATTACATAAAATAAATTATGTGCAAATTTCTTTATATTCACGACTTATACACGCTTTTACGCCTTATCTCAAGTAATGCATGTTTTTGAGGCAGCATAAACAGGCAGGCCTCGCATTTTCTCTATTGTTTCCAACAAATATTCCACAATAACATCAAATTATTTGTCTGTTGTTCAGCATCAGTCTATTTACTCTAAAGGTAGAGAAAGGGTAAAGAAATCTTAGTTCAATATTTATGTTCCTCCCCCAATCACTGGAGTTATTTCGACTATTCAGCAGCTAATTGAATTGAAGCCTTGCTGTGAGGCAATTAGGAAATGAATGTATGAGCCGATTATTTGCAAACTGCTCATCTCCAAAAGACTGGGTGTGACAAATCGTTAAAATTACATAACCCTATTAAAATTATTATATTAAAGATTGAAGTAGACAATTAAAGTGACAGGGACAAGTGACAGTCTGGCATGATTGAAGTTTATTTTACTTGCTTGCTAGTTTCACATTGTCAATTTGAAGGACTTCTGCACTGTTCTGCACTGGAGCAGCTGTTGCATGGCACACTTTGTACCTAGGTACCATGGTACACCTTCATCTGTCCTCCAATCCTCAAGGAAAACTGTAAGGCTTCCATCTCACACACACACACACACACTGCTTCAAAGGCTGCTGCCTGCCTCTTAACAGTGCAGCACATGTCCTTGGTGGTGTCAATCAACAGCCGTCTGAGCTGTCAGGCAGAACTAAGATGGCAAGCCCGCAGACTTCATATCCCGTAAAGGATGTCCTCTGCCAGATGTTGTAGCTGAGTAGATACCAGATCACCTTGCATATGCTAATCATGAGGGCTAATCATAAAGGCTGCTCCAGTGATTAGAAATTATAGATCTATGCTCAAATTAACTATTGCCCACTTGATCACCGATTTAAGCTATTATGCCTTAATTAATTAATAGATGAATATTGTTTGCTCATGTGCACAGGCTTGTTTCATTGTGTGGAACACAATGATGTAAGCTTGTGCATTTTAATACAAAGCCCATTTTCTGTGGGATGGGTGTTCACCACAGTGTAAATGCCTATGCAAACAGTTTGACTTACAAACATCCGCAGGTCTTTGTTTGTAGTCCAACGGTAAATCTCCCCCTTTATCGTCACATTGCCAGACAGGACACACAGGACAGGTCATGACGTTATTAGTTAAAAAGGGCATTAACTCTTAACCGTGTTTGGAATACCTTTAGACTTCCTTAATCATATTTATACGTGTACTGTGATTTTTATTGATAGTTGATTGACATGCAGGCGCAAAGGTGACCCCCTGTTCAGACAGTTTACCTTGTAGTTTTGCTTGTTCTAACAAGTTTAAAGATCTTACGGCACATTTAGTATAAATTATTTGTAAAAAGTGTTTGTTTTTTGCTGTAATACTAAAGAAATTCTCCTGACTGAACCAAAGATTTTTCTTTTTTAGTATGGTCAGTAAAAATGCTGTTTCCATTGATTATGGGGGTCTATGACTTGTAAATATCACCCAAAGGTTTCATGTTATCTCAGACCACCAACTCCTAGTCATTAAAAATGTAATTGTGTCTAGTGAGGAGTTTAATTTGGGGTTCATTTCTAGACCATCTAACTGCAGAGGAGAAAAAAGGGAAATGTTTTTTCTTGAATACCCTCTTAAGCATGTCTAAAGCAAAATGGACTATCTGGAACAATCGAAGCTCTAAGGTTTTATGATCTGTGTTTTGTACTGACTAATTCTATCTAAATAGCCAACTTGTAATTGTCAATCTTTTAATTTTGCAGCGCAACACTATTGGTGTAATGACAGCTTTTTGACGCTTTTCCGCGCATTAGCTTCATGCATCAAAAGGCCTTCTGACTCTCCCTAGTAGATCTTTTCTCATAAGACACAGAAAGTCGCACAGATAAATGACCAATAGAGCACGATTTCCTCACTGTTTTTAAATACTAGGAGAGAAACTGTCATGACAAATATGAATTTGTCATAGCAACCCACCTTTCAAAAAGGTGGGTTCATGAAAGAATGTTAATGTTCTTTCACTGGGGAGATTGTGGTGGTTATATTTGTTTCACAGACAGATAAGATGACTCTCAATTCCTTTAGAGCAGATATTCTCTCCTCCCACACAGTGTAGGCTCTAATCACATACTGTGATTACCATTCTTGGAACATTAACGCTGGTTTGTTTCTCTCGAAAACACTGCATCCCTAGGGATTACAACCACAATGTACTGCAAGTCTGCAATGGAGTAACATACAAGAATTCAAATATATGAATAAAGTACTTGTTTGATAACACTCTAAACACTATTGCTGTAGTGGCTGCATATTGCACCTTTGAGCTAGTATTATAACTTTACTGCTCTCCTAGACTTTCTTCCCAGTTCCCAAACGGAACTCTGGTTTTGTCTTTCGCCTTATTATTCTACAACTCATCTCCACTGTAACAAAGCTGTGAATAAGAACTTGTGTGAAAGATGACAGTGGGGTCGCACTACTTTGACCCGGAGTTAATGAAGCAAATCTCTATAGCGCAGTAATTTGGAGGGGGGTGTAACAGACTGCAGCTTCCTCTTCCCTAGTGTAACACCCCAATAAAACTTACTTCCCTGCCCTGTTCACTGGCGAGCAGTTTATCAGCTACAGTCAGGGGGTTGCGTGTTTTGTACCTCCGCGATATGCTCCATAATGCCATCAGCATGTCATCACCACCAATTCACCACCCAAGACCAATGTTGATTGAATGCATTTGGTGATAATTGAATTGAGGGACAAACGGGACACTCTAGTTCAATTGATCAGAAGGATTTCCATAACCGGCGTAGTCAATAGCTAATCTAGCATGCCTAATGAAGAGCAATGGGTATGTTTCTTTATTTAAGAGAGTTAATAGGCTCTTGTGTTTCTGCACATAAGTTAAAGCAATTATTAAAGCTGGGGGTAAAGGTCAAAAGCTATTTTGTACCTGTAGAGTATATGGATTGCCTGAGTATTGCTTCTGCGAAAAGGTCACATCGGAGTGGAGAACAAGAGTAGTGATTTTCAGACTCAGTCTTTCTAACTCGATTTATAAGTGTGCGGTCGTTGGAGCGCTTCAGATATTAATCAAACCGATCAAAGTGTAATATTTGCCTGTTCTCCTGTCATCCCTCTGCAGTGTCTGCGGACCCTGGTGGGCCACACGGGGGGCGTGTGGTCGTCCCAGATGCGGGACAACATCATCATCAGCGGCTCCACCGACCGCACGCTCAAGGTCTGGAACGCAGAGACGGGCGAATGTATCCACACCCTCTATGGGCATACCTCAACGGTGCGCTGCATGCACCTGCACGAGAAACGGTACGGTGCCACACTGTTGCGTCTCTTGCGCCTGCGGGGAGCACGTTTGAATTCCCCCATTCAGTGTGTACCGCTAGGGTGGGAAGCTAGCTATTACCATCCACTTCCACATGCACTGTGCCAATGCTGTTTAATTAATAAACACTGATTGACCACTACTGGCCAATTGAACTACTGTCCGTTTCCTTGTGGCACTAGCTTTTCCGCCAAAAGGCATTCATTTCAAAGTCTTTATTACTATTGTAAAACATGGCGTGCTGGATGAGAGTAGACCTAACCGACAATAGAGCTGCTACATTAAAGGAGGGCAGTGTCTTACATGTAGCGTCCATATGGCCCTATAGTACGTGAATAGAGCCTGCGAGGCGGTCGTAAAGGGAGGCGCTGCTCACTTATTCACATGCTGCCTTTCTCCGGGGACCGTAATGCCCTCCTCGCCCGGGGGCCCACTAAGGTTTTGTGTAGCATTTGATTGCTCAGTCTGCGGAAGACCGGCAAGCTGGCAGTGAATAAACACGTTGGCCATTTCCATCCATGGTAAGCCGTGAGGCATTTTGTAACTAAGGTGTGTACGCCCAGTCCTTTCACGAGACTTCCCTTTCTGTCACGGTTGAGGAGGCTGCTAGAGAGGCCCTGGGTTTAAGTACAAGGTGTGTTGTATCTACTACTTGTTTGTCGGTACGTTCAAGTATGAACATGAATATGACACACTGGGGATTTAGCTTTCAAGAGCAGCGAGACGTTTGTGTCTGGAGTTATTATTCCATCCGTCACCTGTCCCATTGTTAACCTGGGGTAGAGCAGGCTTTCGAATGAACGCTCTGCTTAAGAGAGACATTCCTGGTAGGCTGCTCAACACCAACCTAGTGCGTTCTGCCCCAATGAACACAGTACACACCGTCTGCCATACGGTGAATACAGTATTGTTAAACGTCATGCCTGTGATCCTGCCTCACACCACACTTCTACCCTAATATGTAAAACCAAACATTACACATTTCACAAATATTAACATCCTAATAATAATAATAACTAACTGTCAAAATAACCTTTCCACATGCCAGTTGCCACTGTATCCCTGTATTAAGCTCACCACAACCCAAGTAGGTAACCATAGCAACTTTGTGTGGCTCTGCCAGGGTGGTCAGTGGCTCTCGTGACGCCACCCTGCGCGTGTGGGACATCGAGACGGGCCAGTGTTTACACGTGCTCATGGGCCACGTGGCGGCGGTGCGCTGTGTGCAGTACGACGGCCGGCGGGTGGTCAGCGGGGCCTACGACTTCATGGTGAAGGTGTGGGACCCCGAGACAGAGACCTGCCTCCACACGCTGCAGGGCCACACCAACAGAGTGTACTCGCTACAGGTGAGTCCACACACACACGCGCGCACACACACACACACACAGAGAGACTCAACAGGGTTGGTTGAATTGTTTATTTTTGGTAATGGGATTTTCCAGCTCTTTGATGAGGTTTTACTTGAACCCCAAGTTGTGCTACTCGTTTCTGGGAACCTGGGTGGGGCCCTGCAAAGTTGTACTAGACAGTGGTTCTTTTGTCAACGCAGCAACGCATCCACTTACTTAAATTGGTTAGCTAGAAATACTGTGTTGTGCAAATGGTATTAACAATCTTCCTGAAAGTACGCAACAAGGGGGCTACTTTCTGCACCGTGTAATGTGCTCATAAATCTGGGAGAATAAACCCGGTGGAATTGAATAGCTATTCAATAAGCATGCGCTTTTTGTGCCTTGAAACGCCACTCAATATGCAAGGTTGGCGTGCCAATGTGGCTGGCGAAGAGCCACAAACAAGTCAATCTTGAGCCGTTGCTCTCCCATTGTTTTTTTTTTTTTTTCCCCCTTTGGGCTTTTATATAGTTCTCAGGGTTTCGTAGTGGTACATGAGAACGACCTCTTTGTGTCTGTAAGGTTGTTTTGAATGTAGGGAGCCACGATGGGTAGAGGTTAATGGATTCCTGTGTGTCCTTAAAGATGTCCCCTTGCCCACTTTGTGTGATGACAGTGCACTTTATCCAGTGCCATCGCCATCAGAGAGCAGACTCTTCACTGCACTGATAGATGGGGCTCTGGGCACTACTGCATCGTGAGGCAGGTTGCGTATTGGTGATCCAGCGTTGGGACAATCACATGCTGTTTCACAGATCAATAGAATTCATTACCTCAATGAATTCAATCTTGAATTCGTGAATAACGGCAATATAAATCCATGACATTATATGGATGAAAACGACAACGTTCATAACCACCCTACTGTTGGCTCTCTATTCTGTCTCTGCTTGCTTTATACCTTCTTAATAGACATGAATATTGATGACATGGTCTTCTCCTTCTTGCCCTTTCCCTTTTAGTTTGATGGGATCCACGTGGTCAGCGGCTCATTGGACACGTCGATACGCGTCTGGGACGTGGAGACGGGAAACTGCATCCACACGCTGACGGGCCACCAGTCCCTCACCAGTGGCATGGAGCTCAAAGACAACATCCTGGTCTCAGGCAACGCAGACTCCACCGTCAAGATCTGGGACATCAAGACCGGCCAGTGCCTGCAGACGCTGCAAGGTGAGTCCACAGAGACGGGTCCCCTAGCATCCCATGTAGAAGCAGGCACCAGCCACCGAAACGTGAACACCGGAAATATGACACAGCCCTGCTTAAAGGGGACCAGTCCATCGTATGCGCAGTTTAAGCCTTTATGTTAATGTCTTAATGATGTGCATGGCAAACCAGAGTGGACACATTCCGGCCCTGCCAGACCAGAGGAGGACTCGTTTTCTTTGATTCCCTTAAATAGTTGCTCCCTCCATTAGCGGTGCTGGTGGCTCACAGAAAGCTAGAAATCCTCCCTGAATAGCGGCGGCGACCCCCGCCACAATATGGCCTCATTAGCAAACCCAACCCTTGATGCTGGGTCTACCATCACAACACACACACACGCCCCGTGGAACAAAAGGATGGCCCAGGGAGAGCATGTGGAGAGAGGGGGTGGGGGGTGTTGATGATAAAAAGATAGGGATGAGAGTGGGGGCTGGGGCTTGGGCTTGTGAAGAGCTTTGTATGGGTGCAGGGAAGGGATGGGCAGACGGGACGTTTTTCAGGTCATATAATTGGGTCAGCGGGCAATTCATTAGTGTCTTTAGTTAAGACAATAGACCGTGGGCAACAATGGGACCCTCGCCGTCATCCGAGGCACTCGCAGGATCGTGAGCGCTGAAGAAGACTGCTTTGTTGTGGGTGAGGGATGAGATGTTGGGGGGGCTGGTACAGAACATGTATATCCTTGCAACGGAGGGGGCTGGTACAGGACATGTATATCCTTGCAACGGAGGGGGCTGGTACAGAACATGTATATCCTTGCAACGGAGGGTGGGGCGTGTTCTCACTGCACTGACGATGACACTGCAACGCCCACTTCCTCTGCAAGTGGAGCGAAATGAAATGTCCGAATAAAATATTTTTCGTGGCAACCTAATTTAAAGCACTTCAGCTGGCAGCATTTGATAAGGTGCTCGTTTGAATTCCCCTAATGTATTTAATTTAGATATCACGTACTGCCCCCAGGGAAATCCTTAGTTACTGCAAACACTCACAAATAGAGGCATCTCAACAATGTGGGCAGCAACAACAGCCGCAGTCTTCAATCTCAATGTGGTTTTCTGTCAGTTACCAGCACACGCATACACACACACACACACACCTCTCTGCAGTGCCAGCTGTAAGCATTGCCAACTGTATTAGCAGCCCTTAGCCTTTGCGGCAAGCCCTATTAATCTGCCTTACCTACCTAAAGAAATGAAGAGTGCCATTTTGCCATGTAATCAGACATCCCAGAGAACTATGCTTATTCTCTGTCCTACACTAGAGCAGTGGCTCTAAACCTTTTTTGAAGTCTGACCCTGATAACGTTCACAGCCACACCCATAAACCAACCCACTTACACAAACACTGGCCGAGGTAACGTAAATATGACTATGTACAGATTGGAAGAAAACAATTTAGGTGATGAAAACAAAACGACCATGACCGTAAAATAATAATAAAACGAACAGTAAAAAAAAAATTACAAAAAATACAATGCTTTGCTGTCCACTGTCCGTTCCCCCAGGTCCCCACAAACACCAGAGCGCCGTGACGTGCCTGCAGTTCAACAAGAACTTTGTCATCACCAGCTCGGACGACGGCACCGTCAAGCTGTGGGACCTGAAGACGGGCGAGTTCATCCGCAACCTGGTTACCCTGGAGAGCGGAGGCAGCGGAGGCGTGGTGTGGCGCATCCGCGCCTCCAACACCAAGCTGGTGTGCGCCGTGGGCAGCCGCAACGGCACGGAGGAGACCAAGCTGCTGGTGCTGGACTTTGACGTCGACATGAAGTGAGGGGGAGGGGGAAGGGCAGGGGAAACGAGAGAGAGCCAATCGCAAAGAGAGCGGAAGGAGAAGAGGGGGAGGGGGGGGGAGGAGGGAGCAAGGCGCCCACAAAACCAGAGGGCAGCGGCCCGGAACTCTTCACCCAAACACTCACCAGAGCTCCCTTCTTCGCCAAAACCTACAAACCTGCTAAAAGAAAAACCGGCCCTAAGCTGCTAGCTTGTGCCGGCCTCATCATCAGTGTGTCCCCCAAACTCCCCCCCCCACCCCATTTAAATGTTACTGACAAACAGCGGAGAGCCTCCCATCTGCTCAGCCCCTTGCTCTAGACCGCTCCCACCTGCACGAGGTGGAGTCAGAAGGGGGTTGGGTTGAGATGGGCACAGCGATCTGCCCCTCGCTAAGCTGGCAGCAGAAAGACAGGAAGGAGTGGAAGGGCAGACCCATCCACCAAGAGCAGACATTTTGTAGTGACTCGCGCACAGAGACTTGTTTGCTAAAGCCTGATGTAAGCTGTTGAGATGTATAAAGATATATTATTTTTTATCCATCCCCCCCCGGACACACACACACACACACTCAAATGGCCAACCGTGTGATGGAAAACACTGAAAATAGTGAAGAGAATAGATTGAGGGCAACCATTGAGTCCAGTGGAGAGGTTTTAAAGGTGAAGTTCCACACACAAGTTTTGCCTCAACAAAGAGCTGCTTAATGTAGATGAGAAAGTGGGAAAACGTGATTGGCTCCCAGTGTGGGAAACATCAGCCAATAATCAGGCTCTTATCTTGTCACTCCAGTTCCGTTCCCGTTTTTCTGCACTTCTTTTATTTTTCCTATAGGTGGGTTTTATCTTTCTCACTATAACACACAAACACGACTGTGAATTTCATTTATTTTAGAATGTTCAAGTCATCATAAGAAAGGGGTTCCCTTTTTACTGTTGCCAACAGCAACAAATCCCAGTATTAGAACCTGCTAATGCTTAGGTTTGCTATTATTTTCTCTCCACAAGGGTTTATTTTGTCCTTTTTTTGTTCTCTTTTCTACTCTAGTTTTCTTCATAGTTGGGTGAGGAGTGTTGGCTCCTCATAAACATAAATGCTGTCCAGAAATTTTCAGTAATAGTAGTTCCTTTGTCGGTGCTCTGATGAGAGGAAGTAAGAATTCTCGGCTCTAAGCACTGTGGAATATTGCCCCAGCTCCCCACCTCCCCTCCCCAGTACTGTTTTCCCAGTGGCCAAACTGTATTTATGCTGCTAGATGAAAGACATGAGAGGGATGGAACTTTTACTTGCTGTGACGTTTTAGTCCCAGGCGAAATTCCAAATTGAACTCTATTAGTTTGGACTGTCAAAAAAAAAAAAGAAAAAAAACCCACAGAAACAAGAGAAACGTGACAACAGTTAACATCAGTTTTGTTTTTTGTTTTGTTGTTTTTGTTTTTTTGCCACTGAAACTTGAGCCAAACGTGCCTCTACGAGGCTGAGAGGAGGGAGTGTGTTTGTCTGCCGAGAGCAAACAAGGGGATGTTCTCCCGTGTGCGTGGTGTGTGCGTGTGTGTTGTCGTGTTAATGGGCAAATTGTAAACACATTCCTTGGGACAAAGCTCTTTCAGCCTGTTCTTTGGAGAAATGTTCAAAATGCTGTGTGGACTGGCAAAGGAGGAACTAGCAAATGTATTGGGTTTTAACAAGTGAATGAAAGAACTGTCCATATCCACGTTGCGATTATTGTTCCATTCTGATGCAGCGGACACCATCCCGAGCATCAACTGACAAACAGACTGCCAGAAGTCTTAGTATTAACGCGTGTCGCAGTTAAAATCGTGGTGGGGCTTCACAGCGTATAGAACGGGGAAAAAATATCACTACAAGGCAACAAAGTGACCAGAATCCTTGTAGCCAAATGAATCGTCTCAATCTCCCAGTCACAACTCAAGCTGAACTGTGAAAGTGGTATAACACTGTATATTAAAAAAAGAAAAAAGAAAATGATCTCGGTCTATCTCCTCTCTCGTTGTTTTCTCCCTCAAGTTTAATTTATGATCTGGTTTGAGAAATCGGATATGTTGCAGGTGTTTTATTTTTTCAGTTCTTGTAAACTGCCTGGCAAAAAAAGAAAACAAAAAAACCTTAAAGGGATTGTGTATTTGTTTGATTTACTTAGAATTTTTATTTTCTTATAACTTAAGTGCAATAAAAAATGGGTTTTTCTTTTTTCATTTGAAGCATTTTGGTTGTCTGTTTTTGCTGTGCGTGTGTGCGCGAAGGTGTCTTGTGTTAAATAAAAATCAATTATTTTATTTGGTACATTCATGAGGGGATAATTTGAACAATTACACTTTTTACAGTGTATGGCAAATATAACGCGGCATTCTCTTTCAAGTTCAGAATGTAGGACATTGCGGTCCTAATTGCTAAACTAAGTCACCACTGTCACGTTTAGTATATAAAGCACATTGGTATACTATATCAACATATTGAACAGGCTTATGGTTAAATGTGTGCAAGAAATTGTTATTGGCTCCAAACCATCTTATATTGCAAGCTCCGCCTCTACGATTTGCTCTGCTGTACATTCTGGGAACTATCAATTGAAAACGGTTGTCAGCAAGGCGATGCTTGTCAATCAAATCATTAAGAGGTGATTAGACCACCTTCAACTAATCAGAACCACAAATGTTTGAAGGCGATTTTCACAGGCGCTAGCATGTTTGGACAACTTTCAACCAATCTGGACCGAGATTTCCTGGCACTTGATTGCTGTTGGCATCACCTGAACCACTCACCTGGATGCTGATTTGACAGGTGGTTTACCTGTACTCATTGAGAGTTCCCAGACTGATATCTACAGTAAAGCAAAGAAAATTGTAGAGGGGGAGCTTGCAATATCAGGATCGTTTAACCAGGCTAAATTGCAGCAGGATCCTCTAATATATTCTTCTGGTAAACTAGTTTAGCTCAATGTAAGTGAGATATTAAAATTGTTTAACACAATTTAATTCTTAATACAAAATGGAAATATATAACTAAGTAACCCTACACTCATGTGTTTTCCTTATATTTAATTCCTCTTGGGAGGCCTTATCTATATAAACTTTTTTGTCTAGTACATCATAACCGGGCCAGCATCTTTCCACGGAAAAAGGGGTGGTATTCCTAACTTCGGTAAAAATCTGATTTAGAGGCATTTACTAGTTGGGACGTCACAACTATTTACAGTATAACCTAGCATGATCTAACATGCAAACCACATGAGAGCATTCTTGAAACTAAAACATTTAGCTTCCTAGTGTATAGCCATAGCTGGTTGTTGTGGCGACAGTGTAAAATTAACCAAACATGGCAAGATTGTGCAATTTTGGGATGTAATCCAGTACAAGGAACCTTTCACTATTTACCAAACAATTGGATTTTACTAGAAAAATCTGTGTATGTACTGTACATTTTGTAAAAGAGGACCTCATTCCAGCCAATTCCCAGCAGTCCCAGGACCACAGCAGCAAACACGAGTAAACGTGCAAGTCTAAATTATTAAACTTTGTCAGTAGTTCATTGCCAACGGACTTGTAGTGGGGTGCCTGTTTCATCGTGTATTACACACATCACAATGCAATAGCTTGGCAAATGTAAAATATCGTGTGAGGTGGCCGGTTTTTTTTAGGCTATATAAGTTGTGCATGTTATATAAGGAAACAAAACTACAATATCTCTTTAAACACTAAAAAATCTAAATCAGTCTGAGGAAAGCTGGACAAATGGAAACGCTATACACTGGTTATTATCCTGGTGTTTAACATTTTCTGTGCAAAATCGTAAGAAAATATTACGTCTGCTTATTTCAATTCTAGTCCTACTGAAAATCCTTTAAAAAGGCTTTAAGAGGATGAAGAGCCATGACGAAATGGCCTAGTGTTTCATAGGAAGCTGCTCCCCCTATTGCAGAGCTCAACACAGTAGCTACACATGCAACCAGTGCTGCTTCCAACTAACAACTTTATTTGTCCTCGGAGGGCAATTGGTTTTGCAGCAAGACATGGATACAAGACTATAGAAATACATAACCCCATGTAGGGTACATCAGATGGGGTGGGGGCGTGCACTGAATGTTACAGACTCGGGAGAACAGTGGTCCCAATTTGATCTAACGTGGATATGTCCCAACATGGGTATGTAAATAAAAATAAAATAAAAACGCCATAGTCATCAAAGAACACCATTACTACCCCTCTGGCCTGAGTTCAGAAGGGAAATGGTGGTGGGAATGCATGAGTGCCTGCATCTATTGCTCTGTATAAGAGGATATCTAGGTAGGATCTGAAACTCCCGAGTGAAGGGGGTGGCCGCTGACTGCATTACCTGCCTGTTATACAGGTCAGTGAGTTACATTGCTGGGCACCTAGGCTTTTACTGCTGGCTTTCACTATTTGGGAAAGAGCCATTTTGGCCTTGACGCTGAGATTGCCATACCAGCAGATTACAGAAAATGTTTTGTTTCAATTGCTAACAACCATCTGTCAATACTGAAGCCACTTTTTTAAAACTCTTCATACAGTCTGCATTACCAACATGCATCTTGACCAGTTAATCTCACCTCCAAAACTCACACAAACCACTAAAACACTTGCAAATGCTGGTAACAATTCTCACTCAAAGCATACACGGTCACTCATAACACACTAACCTCATAAACGCAAACAGGGATCAAATGGTGGAACTTTTATCTTTGAAATTCCTGAAATTCCAGGGCTACAATAATGATTACAAAAAAAACATGCAGTATAATCCCTCATTCTGTCCAGTACTGTGAATGTTTTAGTTTTCTCTCTCCTACATTTGGCCACAAGTTCTCATCAACATCACACATTGTGTCTTCTCTGGCGATGCATCTTGGAAAGTATCTTCTGGAATGTCTCTGCCGACTCTGCCACTCTTCTTTCCCCACCAACCTGTCTTCCTTGAACCATGTTTATAAACTACTGTCAATCATTCAGAAGCCGTCCCCTTTTGTCTGTTTTGTAATGAGACTAAAAACAGTTGGGTAGGCTTTCAGCTGAAATGGCAATCAGCAGTGTTTGGAATGATTACTGTAAATATTCTGCTAAGATTTTCTACGTATATATTTCAATCTGGTTACTGCAGAAATGCAGGACTTTTGCCATCATTCCGTTTGAAATGTGTTTTTAACAGTTTTGGAGACGGTGTATTACCATTTGAAAAATGTGCTGCAAGTATATAATGTTTTGCAGGGGATGGAGTATGAAGGAGAAAAGAGTTAATGGATTTTGGAGAATGTGGTCATTGAATGCATTTTGCATGAAAGCAATGAAAAATGATTCAGTCTGGTCCACATACAGTTCTGTTTCGCTGACTGACTGTGTGAAAAGTTTTGACAATGTGACCAGTTTTAACCAATGCATGTGAACTGAAAAAAAAAACAAATAGGCCTACAGTTCCAATGTAGGATTTGTCATGAGGGTATTAACATGAAACTTTGACAAAGGCAGAGCAGTCGTTGCTGGCCCTTTTTTGCAAAGCATCTGTGTTGGAGTTTAAATTCAACTTAATTAAACTGCTGAGGTATTTGTATGTTTCTACAACTTCTACCACCTGCCCCTTGATGCTTGTGTTCTGGGGAGCAGAGGGCTTGCACCTAAAATCAGTGAGTATGTCCTTTGTCTTTGCCACATCTAGTTGCAGGAATGCCCTATCCCTACAGGACAATGATCACTTTCATCAGTGTGGAGACTGACTGACTGAATAGAATCATCGGCAAATGTCAGTGTATGTCTTTACTAGCTAGTAGGCATACTGCATTCCTAGATAGTCAATGTAAACGTGTTCTCCTCAATCTGCTAATGCTCGTATCATAAGAGCTGCTACAACCATGTGAATCTAATAATGATGACCCTCTGTTTTATAAACTACCATTACGACTCCACCTTTAGCTCCCCTCCACCTTTACAGCGTTCTCCAGGGGAGGTTATATCCACACACCAGCTGCAGTTCTTGGGCTCCTCTTCTGCTTGTTGCCTAGTGATAGCTGCTCTCTCACACACAGGCACAGAACACAATGTGCACTTGTAATATAATGGTTACTGTGAGCAAGCGGTGAAGGCTGCACATGCTTACATGAATGGACACATTGGGGAGATTCCACCTCGGTCGGCAAGGTTACCTTCTGTGCTTGTTTGTTTCCAAGCCTCGCTACGCTGTTGGGCAGGCAGTGGATCTGCTTGTCGGACTGGATATTTTACCATTGACAGTTAGTGGTTTGCATCGTATTGTGTTGTAACTGTAACGCGGTAGAGTAGAGGCTCTCCCAATTTCTGTGCTTTACACACACACACATAAGCATCCATACGCACACATAACTGACACCAGAATCCAAATGTTCTATTTTGTAGAAAATATCTTTTAAAATAAAAGAATTGAGGCAAGATACACCACTTGTAAGCATCTCCCTTCTCATAAACATACATAGCCCAATAACTAGACCAATACTGTAGATCTCCATAACAGTGGTCTTTTAAAGGAACTTGGCAGTTATTGTGGTTCTCTCTTGATGAATGTCCCCCGTCGCACACACACCTCAAAACAACTGCGAGCACCTTATGCCTCTTGGTGTTAACTCGAGCAGTGACGAACGTGTGAGACTGACAAATCCTCGGAGAGAGCGAGAGGGGGCAGTCACTTTACCAGAGATGAGAAGCTAGATTTGGTCAGGATTGAGGACCTGCGTTAAGGGTCGAAGGGGGAAAGATGAATGGATAATGTTGAAGGATTCCAATGGCAAGAAAAACTCCCACACCTCTCTCTATTGTCAAAATCCCTATCTCTCTTTGTTCACTAATCCTGGCCTGCAGCGAAATAGCTCTCTCCATTGTCAGAGGAGTCTCAAAGGGCTGTAAGTTGGCCTGCATTAGTCAGGCTGAGGTGGAATTCTCATCCATAATCCGATTCTGAGCCTTTTGTTGAAGTCCTTAAGTTGATAAGACCCTATTGGGTTTGGTCTACTGTAGATAGCTAATGCTAGCTTCTAAATTAGATGCGTTACTGTAACTTACTATTGATTTTGTGGTCACACATACTTGGTTGGTAGATCTAAATGGCTATGTTTCTCCTGGGCATTGAGGTTTGCCCCTGGGTAAGTGTATATAAGGCTGTGGGCACACCGGTGACGCTTAGCTTGTCCCCTCTGTGAGTGAGTTAGTCTTGAGTGAGACAAGATTAACCTTTCTCTCCTTGACATTCATTTTGTTACACAAATGTCCACATCTAGGACTGTTCAAATGCCAGGTTGGCTGTTGCAAAATTAGGTCGATAAAGCATTTTTATCACAACACAATCATCCATATTCCAGTTTGGCAGGTTTTCTGTGCTTGATTTTATTTAAATTCGTATCCAACAGACATGGGGGATACCTTCGGCCGCAAGAACAGAGTTCTTCTCGACTAGAGAGGGTAAAAATGCAATTGGACATTTTTGTGGCATCATATAAACCACCTCAATGGTGTCACTTGGAGTTACAGTAGGTAGGATAGATGCTTGGCATAGGGTTATGGTGTGGTGCTAATAGAAACCTGTCTTGTACCATTTTACCCAATAGCTAAGGTGCATTTCCTCAAATGATGCCTCATTTTCCCAAAACTAAACTCTAAAACAAAACTACACACGGATCTGTACGAACCTCAAAATTCTCTGACAAATGAAACAATTTACACAAAATCACCATCTTCGATCTCAAGTAAATCATTATCGTCAATTTTGTGAAATTTGTCTTTTAATATACTTTGTAATGATTTGTGATGTATTTCTCACAGAGCCTGCTTTAGTGTGCAAGTGATTTAGAACTAATGAGCTCAAAGCCCATTGCTCGGCTTATAGCAACCTATACCTATACCTCTTCATTTCAGTTCAGGCGCATAGTGAGTTTATAAACAGATTTTTAAATGACCTTTGAGTATACGCAATGTCAACGGCACAACCTGAACAAATAGACTATCATTACCACAACTTAAAGTATTTAGTCCCCCCATACAGCTCCATTCAGGTAGCAGTGGAGGATCTGAAGGTGGGACAGAGGACTGTGAAATGCACATTCAGATTCACGCGCCACCAGGGCCCATCTGCACTACACTAGTGTGCGTGGGCAGCAATGTATGTCAGAGGATGCCAGCACATCCCGCTATGGAGAGGCAGAGGGCACACCGACTGGCAATCCAGCACCACCTGTCTCACTCGGATAACTGATGAGCGCAACGGTGTGTGTGTGTGTGTGTGTGTATGCTTGTTTGTGGAGGAAATGAGTAAGCACATTTGCCTGTGGTGTCACCCAAATTTGAATCATGCAGTCAAATTTCTTTCCCAGAGAGGACAGTGTGTGTGTGTGTGTGCACAAGCATAACGTGTAACTGAAATGTGTATATTTCAGTTCTTTCAGTATTACAATGCTGAGAAAATATCCAGCTGTAAATGCTCAGCTTTCGTGTCTAAGCAGGCGTACGTGGTAACTGCACGTGTGCATTTGCCCGTGCTCCTGGGTGTGGTGTGTTTTCCTGTGCCTGTCTGTGCGCCCTCTGTGCCTTGGCAGGGAGCTGTACTGCTGACAGTTCCCGGGGAGCCGTGTGCTGCAGGCAGAGCTACGACATGACAGAACCCTCACACGCGCTCACGACTCAGTGGAGCCGCGATAGGGAACATGCAGGAATCCCTAATGCCTCCGCACGTCCTCTCCAACTGGGTGGTTCGCTCGCCTTCCCTTGGTCAAAAAACCCCAACAAAAAAAACAGCTTTCCTGAGCTCTTAAGGGGACCTTCCTCACCTAATTTCCCTAGTCCACCATTAGTCCATCTCTCATGGAAATGATTCACAAATCATTTGTGTGTAAATTAAATAATTGAAAAGCACTATACTAAGTCGCACGTTTAAATCCAGCGCAAAAGAGAGAAATGCATCAATGGAGCGCAATTACTTGTAATAGCACCTCTAATACCGGGATGTTAATTATATCCACCACCTGAAACATGTTGGGCTCTGCAATGTGATTATGCTTCATCATGATCCTAGTTTCCCCAAGGCAGGAACACCTTTCCTCTAACTTGGATTTAATATGAAACTATGCTTCCTGTCACCCATGCCACCGTACAGAGCTATTATTATCCCATGACGGGTCACGCCGTTATTTCTCCTTCTCATACAGGAGCTTGAATTCATGTTTTTCTAATTTGCTGCAACAATTTTAGCTAAGTCTCAATCATTTGACAAGCAACTTAAAGGTATGCTGCTTACAATTTGGTAATTTAGCTTTTTACCCCCGCACCCTAGCCTGTTTCAGAAATAAACAATGAGCTAGGGCTGATATGTTTGGCACCATAACGGTAATCAAGGAGTGTACCTTTTTTAAATGTACGTTGATTTCAAAGGAAAGGCTTCGACATATGTGCTTTTAAATGCCGGCATAATACATGAGTGAATACCAAGGCAAATCTCAGAGGACAGTGAAGCAAATATTACACTTCAGTGCCAAAGGTTATGGGAGAATTAATCAGGCTTTTTGACACGGGTTGACACGGACACGGGTTTGACACGGGTCGACCTTTGAGCAGAGACTGATGTTAGCTGAGTACTCAAAAAGAGAGAATCAGTAATGTTGACACTCTCGTGACCCTGTTATCACACAGAATCATTATAAGGCAGCATGGGGTCACTCCCACATTCTTACACAAATCCATTTTTCTATCATTCCGTGTGAGATGCTAATGATTTGCTAGCAATTTCCACTTTCCTCTCCAGTGGAATGGCAGTATAAAGCACTCAACACAAGTGATTTACCCTGAAATGTGCAATCATTTTTGATTCTTCTTATTCCTTATTTTTCCTCATCAAGCCCCTTCGCCCCCTCCATGTTGCTCAAGTGTTCCATAATAGAGAACCGTAGATAAATGCATCATTATATCTCTGGTGGTTGTACTAATCCCACTCCAAAGCTTATGTGAATTTTTTATATTTATTTTTTGGAGGAAAATCTCAATTAATTAGCGTTACATAAAAGGAGCAGTGTTGCTCTCTAACAGAAGATGTAATTAGGTGCTAATGAACGAGACTGGGGTGCGTTCGTTCATAGCAGGGTGACACTCGAGGCTCTCGTTCACATCAATGTCTGCCTTTTAACCCAAGGGATTCGGTCGACAAGTTGGTTTGTGAGGCTCTAAAATCCCACGTGAGACGAGACAGGGGAAGAAGTGTGCGCGCGCGTGTTCTCTCCTCCTAATGACAAGTGGAGGAATCTGTCTGGTGATAAGGCTGACTTCAAAGCCGGGATACGCGCACCGTGTCAGAACAGGCTCTAACACAAAGTGTCGGAAGGAGACGATACAAAGGCTCATGAGCCACATCGAAGCGGAGAGGCCGTACGACCGCTGCCCTTGAACGTTGACGAAAAGTGAAACACCTGAGCTCGGCATTCCGCTCGCAAACGCCCTCTACTGCTCTACGGGTTCACACTCGCTTTGAAGACGGTTTCTGTGTGTTTGTGATGTATAATTAAGACAACTGTTGCTGGACGGTGTAACGGTGCCTTATTAGCCGAGCCCCGGCGTGTACGTGACTGTAGCCTCAGGCTGGGTGGGGAAAAAAGACTGGCATGATAATGTGTGCTCCCAAGATCTGATCAAAGGCCCTCAATATGAAATGGAACAAGTCATGTTTGAAATGTTGGCTGCATTAGAGAGAGAAAGAGAGAGAGAGATAGAAATGGTAACACCTCCCTCCTCGCTAAGAATACGCCCGGAAACGGTAGATTGGTGCACATCAAACAGCAATAGCCTACCTACAGCAACAGGCTTCTCTCCTTCTGGTGGGGGTGAGACTTCGCCCCACCCTCGTGAAATATGACATGCAGAATGCCCTGCCCTAGTGGACCGCGATAAGATAGTCTACTATACATACTATGTCAGTAGGCCTATAATAAGCCGCCGCGACCCTGTTTTCACAAAGGACTCACTGGAAGCTAGCTGCGGTTTTCTGGCTGTAGCGGGAGACTGTCAGCGTCTTGGAATAACGAGGCCTGGGATGAGTCTGAAGAGCGATTGGAGGAATCTGAGGCAGACTCTTGGCAGGCTTCTCCTTCCTCAGCCTGGCTCGCATATCAACTTCTGGGGAGGGGTGCAAGAAAGTGGGCGCGGATGTCTGTGTGTGCGCGGAGGAAAGGAAGACGGCGCCCACACGCACGCTAGCAGCGCACATGCGGCCGTACATAAAGTGCTATATTCTCCCAGGTGGCTGGCTGCCAGAGAGACGGGGAGCGCTAAGGTGTCAGTCAGAGTGGCATGAGGTGCGTTGAAATCATCAAACATACTGGAGCTTGTCTCTATCAGAGCAAAGCCCACACTGTCCTGCTTTGTTCTATTACACACACACACACACACCTACTGTACACACGCACATGTAAATGCATCCCTAAACAAGCATAACCAGGGTGAGAACTACATGGGAGCTTGGCTCCTCTTAATAAGACATGAGCTCCCCTGAAAACATAATTTGTGAAATTGTGGGGGGTCTCTAAAATATTGACAATATGCTATTTTTTCCATGCATTTCAACCAGAGCCAGAGATTTTCTGCCGCAAATGTTAGCTTAACAACCAACGCCTACCCCTCCTGGCACTGCTGTCAGCACAAACCTGTGCTCATCTAACTTGAACCATTGTTGATGAGAACTCGATCCCAGTTGCATGCAGGCTGTCGTGCTCTGTTTTGGATTTAATGCCTGTGTGTGTGTGTGTTTCTGGCTGTTTCACCATTTGACCTATCAGTGTCTTATTTGTGCCGATAAACTATAGAATATATCAGTCTGCAGAGTATACTGTGCCCTGCTTTAGCTGGCCATATTGTATCATACTGTGATGTTTGGTTTTGATACCTGTGTGGAGGTTTGATGTGGTCATTAACCGATTATTATATATCAGATGTGCTGATATAAAGCAAGTAGGCCAACATGCAGCTATAAATGTTTCTTTGAGGCAAGCGCAAGCCCCCTTGGTAAAAATAAATAAATAAAAATGAAACAAAAGTGAGCTCCCCCCAAAGCCATAACACATATTCTGAGACACACACACACAGGAGCATACAGTACACACACCTACTCATTACACACGTACACTCACATTTCCCTAAATATGCGTAACACATGTACAAAGACGCACACACATATGCATAACATAAGTACACACATCCATGTCTAGATCTACACATGTACTGTATATACACACACATTCACACGCCCACCCCAACCCTCGACACACACACACGCACACACACACCAGGAAAATCCAGTGCCATTTGTGAGTGAAATTAACTTCACACCTGTCAATTTATTTTGAAGGAAAGACCAACAGAGAGCAGATAGAACCCTGCTGCAGGCATCTTTCTGCTAATAAAAAGCACAGATTTGTGTACACACAAAATATCACCTATATAAATATTTAATTAATTACATTTTTGATGTTTTTGATTTCCACTTCATGATTTCCTTCATCTGCAATATATATAAGGTCTGAGGGGTCCTGCAGTTCACAGGTTCACTCATTACACTCCCTCATGCATAGCTTTCCATGGGGGCACACAGAGTGATTAAAAAGGTTGTGATTGGTTAGCAGGATCATTCTACGGCTCCCCCAGACTTCAATCAGACTATAATTGAAAGATTATAATGAGGTTCAGGGGAAGTTCACTATAGAAATATAACACAGATCCAGTTCTGTTTCTGTTCTGTTGTAAGTCGCTTTGGATAAAAGCGTCTGCTAAATGCTGTAACTGTAACTGTTTCAATCGTCTCCCACAACAAGGTGGAGACTTTTACATTTGAACCCAAACAAACAAAACACCCATCAAAAGATCTTAACACCCTAAATGCTCTTTTTCTTTGTCAAGATTAAAATGAACCATTAAAGGTACACTGCTGAGTTCACAAACATGTTGTTTTGGTTTGAAACAGAGTGCATGCCCCTCCTGCACCTGAGAGCTTGAGTGGCTTGCATTCCTCTCTACCCCTCCCCCTATACAGATCATATAGGCTCGTGTCTTCTCTGATTTCATGGACATTTCATGTGTAAAAGCAGTTTGCATCTTGTTGTCGTGTGCGTAATTGGCTGCCATCCATTCAGAGTCACAGAGGAAATGGAGAAAAACATGTATTAATATTGCATTAGGTAACAGAAGGTTGGGGAGTATCATTATTAATCAAACATTATGTTATTAGATATGATTATGTGAGCCAGTGTAGTGAGTGATTTTTTAGGACCGTGGTTCTCAATGTAGGGGTTGAGACCATAAGGGTCACAGGATAATGACACTTTGATAGTTTTAATACCTTTTTATATATTTTTTCTCTAAGCATTATATGGTTCCTTATATCAATTTGTATCTTGTTTTCACCTTGGACTATATTTACACAGCGAGTAAATAGTGGATCCTCCCTTGTGTGACATTTTTTCAGGTGGACACAAAAGCGGCTGGTTTAGGGGCCCCCCCCTCATACAGTAGTATGTCAGTTCAGACAGACATTCTCCTTACCCGCTGGTCCCACGTGTGACAGTGTTGGTATTCATCACATGTTGCATCTGGCTGTGGTGCTGTGTTTCCATTGCTGCAGCACTTCAAATGAAGGCTGACTGCCTTCCTGTGGGCATCACGCCGACAGGAGGTGGACAATCAATCGGCACTCGCCTGTATCGCCTCAGATTCATTTGCCAGTGATTACCGGCAGGTATCCGGCACCGCTGAAGATCTATAATGCAAACGTTTTGTGTGTGTGTGTGTGTGTGTGTGTGTGTGTGTGTGTGTTTTATAAGCTAGTCAAAAATCAAACCATAGCTTGTTGAAAAATTAGCACCCTTGGGGCAGGGAGGGAGGGAGAGAGAGAGAAAAGTTTCCTGGACAAAGGCCTGGACTCAATATAAAGAAACCTGTCAAAACACAAGAGGTCTAATGAGAATATCAATCATTGTAACAGGAGTGGGACTTGCTCGGTTTCAACGCCAGGCCTTCTCCTGAAGGCGACTAGCCACTAACAACCCAACACCGTCCCCACATCTTCTGTTTTTTATCTAATCTCAGTGGTAAATCCCATTTAATTCTCATTAGATGAATGGATAAAAAATGATTTAATGCTTCAGTGGGCCTTAGTTCTTTTTTGTTTTTAATCAAAGGGACAGAATACCCGCAGAGTGTATTCACAATGTTTTCTTGTACCACTTCCAAATTCTTCCGATTCAATGTTGTTTTTCATCTTAATTTTCATAACAACCCATAATACAATATCCTGTTGGAATGCCACCAGAGGGGAAAGAATTGAAGAGAACAAGATATTTTTCACAAAAAGAAAGTAGAATTCTAAACTATCACAAAACTCATCGCAATTATGTCGGAGGAGCTAAGCCCCTCCCACAATCCAAGCCATCTCCATTCTTTCTGCATGTCAGCGGGCCAGCCAAGCAGGACGGAAACAGAGGCAGCCGTAATGAGAGAAGCAATAAGGAATGGAGCGACACGGGGGCTGGCATTGACAAAGTAGGCTGGTGAGTGAGCGCACTGTCAACGGCGAAAGATCAAAACAGTTTGAATGGCCCAAAATGAAGTGCCATCAATTTTCACTTGTGGGGAAATTGCAAGCTTATCCACGGGATTTTCTATGTATCCACAGAAAATGACTCCCCTTCAATCATTGCAGGCAGTCTGCCTTGAGGACATAGTTGTCCATTTAGAGCAATATTAAATTCTAGATTGGGAACAATTTACGGAAAACATTGAATTAATCATGGACTACGTTGGTCACCGCGCTGATGAAGAAGATGGCTCTCGCCTGTTTTGTTTGACAGAAGCCACCACAAACGTGCGTAAATTATTTTCAAATGAAGAAGTGTCGAAAAGCTGTGAAATCTCTTCACTGTTGCTAATGTTCTGAGTGTTGAAATAACCCTATTACTTCCTCTGGCTTTTGTGCCATTGGCATGAAATGATAAAAATTTTGTCCTAGAATAAAATGAAATATAAATTATTATGCTTGAAGCATAACAGCTACTACAGAGAAGCCAGCGCTCTCCCATTTCCGCTCCTATTGCGCTGACAATATACTGCTACCAATCCCTTCTGATGAGTTGCAGGTACAACATTAAACCCTGCAGCAGGTGTCTTATGAAACGTTTTGACCCATGACCCCAAAAAAGAGGTGTGTCATAGCTTGCGAGGGGTCACAAGATTTGAACATTTTGATGCAGCTGTAGTAATAAAACAAATAATACATTTAGATTAAAATAATGAAACTAGATTAATGAATACTCTTATTTCTGTCAGTATCTCAGTATCTTGCAATGCTCCAAAATTCGGGGGTCTTGACACTCACTAATGGACCTAAAACTTTCTGAGCCTCAGCCTGCAGGCTCAGCCACAAATCTGTCACCCATAAATACCAAAAAACAGGAAGCTACTCTACTTGTGACACCAAGTCAGGAGGTCAAAGGTCAACAACCCTTTGTCTGAGGAATGGTCAACAACACTTTGCCTGCTGAAGGAACAAGGAACAAGAGACAACATGAGGCCATGGTTTACAGATTTTACTACAACATGTGGACTGATGATTGCCTCCTCAGACAGTAATAGTAGTCTAGGAATATTAAATCCCTTCACGTCTTTAACAAACATGTTATTACTCTGGAAGCTTTGTTTATGATTAGTTTTTACTTGAATGTCTAAGCTGCCAGTCTTCTTTCTTCCGTATATTAACATTTAAAATCATTACCTGTAGCCAAAAAGAGCCAAAAAAACACTACTTGCGAACTGTTTCCAAACATTCTGGAGATAACTTGGCTCTACTGCACCATGAATGAGCAAGTCTGGTACACTCTTAACAAAGGTGGTTCTGTGTCGGCTTTAAGGGTTCCGTGGCTTGATACATTTGGAACCCTCAAAAATGTCTATTTAGAATCCCTTGGGAGGGTTTATTTAAAAAAAATATATATATATATAAAATATATATAACCCTAGGGGTTATATA
>JAODLI010000001.1:2671408-2688444 GCA_027575585.1 Percopsis omiscomaycus | reverse complement strand
TTACTGTATGTTTAAAATGTAAACATGTGCATATGGCTGTAAGGAGAGGGGTAGACAGGGGTGCCAACCACTCAGCACTCAGGTGTGGGAGGGGAGTGTGCTCTCTGGTTTTAAGCACAAGCGATTCCGAGCACAAATCTACCTTCAACACATATCTTCCCTAGATGGATTACAACACCTGCCTAATGAGCAGAATATGTGTTAATGAGCCACACATCAAGAAATGAACATGGCATCTATCATGGAAAAATCGTTGCCCTGGGTCCTGTGTGGTAAATGGGAATCCTGTTTGATGTTGTTCTTGTTTTCAGCCAAGGACCTCTGTCTTCCATACGAGCTGCGATCAAACGTAGTGAGTTTTCCAATGTCTGCCACATATTTGAGATGATTTCATGGCAATAGATGTTATGCAGATGATATAGGCTACACTGTAGACCAAAATTACACCTAGTTTGAATAACAATCGAAAACAAAGTGTGTGTATATATATATATATATATATTTATTATGTACTGTGTATGCTATAATGAAACTTTTTTTTTTCTCAGCAAGAAACAACTCTCAGGGTGACCACAACAGAGGCAGAAGGTAATAAAAATGCAGTCCTCCAATAGAAGTGCTGCAGTACAGGTATTCAAATCGTCTGTGCTATTTACTTCCTGATTGCCGGCTGTTCTACTGGTTATTGGCAAAGGCACATACTCTACTGTAGTACATGCATTTATAATGTATAACATAATACTTCATAGTAACTAGTACATCTAATGTAATTGATTAGCTAAGTAACTAACTTTAACTTAAGATGAGCTTTCACGGGCCGTATAGGGTTGATTTGGGTTTCTTTTGTCTTGTGAAATAACGGTACTGTAATATAGTTTGTTAACCACTCAGAGCTGGGGTCTTCGCCACTACACTAAGGCCTAGGCATATGAATGGAGAGTGTTTAAAAGTTGGCGGTTTCTCTTTCAGGCGACCAGAAATAACTATACTTTCAGCAGAGCCTCTTGCAAGTAACAACTGGTTCTCAGGAGGCCCTGGGGTTTTCCCACCACCTCCACCCTCGCTGCCAAGCTGGCCTGAGAGTGTTCAGGTTGCATCTCTGGTAAATCTGCTCTTACTGGAAGCAACTTGTAACCATCTTTTACAGCATTGTGTGGATCATTAACTCGACTACCCCAGTTTCTTTAGTTGGAGCATCTCGTTTTTTTTCTCACCATGGACAACATAACAAAAGAAGTACAATGTGCAAATATACAGATTTCGTGTGGCTCCATCTTGGACAACCCTTTTTTCTTTTCTCATCTTTTAGCCCCCACCGTCCTATGATCAAGTAATTAAAGAAAAGACCCAGTGGGACCACGTTGCCAAGCCAACTGCGGCCCCCCGGCGGTCTGCCTGTACCAATTCCAGTGGCACCCAAACAGACCCAGTTAGGGAAGACACTACTTCCCTGCAGCGCAGTGCAGCACTTGCCGGTGAGAGTTAATGATGGAAACACAGTGAGTGACATAGTTAAATGAATCCTGCTTTCATGTGTCAACGGCGTTTTAAAGGTAAACTCCTTGATTTTATGTTTGAAACACAACTATGCACGCTGTAGGGGGATGGGTACAGAATGGTGTGAGCCTAGGAGATGATGTAGGAGTAGAGAGGAGTGCCATCCACTCAACGCCGAGGTACAGGAGGGAGGTTACTGTGTGTCTGTAACTCGGGCTTTGTAATGCTGGTTTCAGCCACAAGGGTTATTTCTGTCTCAAATCGAGGTGTGTCCTTTTAACTCCACATAATGTAATCATACCCTTTGCTTTCTACAGTTAAAAAACCCCAAAAGCCACCAAGACCTTCATTGCTTAAACTATCAAAAAGAGAAGCTACCACTGGACCACCTGCACGTAGGGATGGGGAAGTGCCCGCAAACACTGAGGCGTCCACGAGTACTGAGACGCAACGTGACGAGTCACCTGTAGAACCAAACAACTGGTCAGGCACCAGATCTGTCACCGTACATTGGCATGTTCCAACAGACCTTGATAAACCTACCTCTATACACTCACTGTCTCTCCCTGCTGAAGCTAGTAGCCCCTCCTCTGACGCAATACCCTCTAAACATCCCACTCCACTTCCTCGTTTGAAATCCCGCAAGGAACAACTCCCAGGGGAGGTCAAAGTTCAGACTCTTGTCAGACTCAGTGAAGATGTGGACTGTGTTCAGGTGACTCCTAGTGCTGATCTGGTGTCCCCAAATAAGTATTTAGATGAACTGTTGGAGGTCTTTGGTGCAGAATACCAGGGTGAACAAGACTTTGACACTTCTGACGAGTCTGAAAAGGGCGAGCAAAGTGAAGATAACAGTGGTGAGATGAGTGCTCTTCACAGTCAACGCAACATACAGGCCAGGATCAAGGCCTTTGAAAGACAGGCTAATGTAGACGATGGAAGCATGATGGAGCAAGTCAAACCACCAGATCCTCAACCCAGGAACGTGCACAACAAACCGCCAGTTGCTGCTAAACCTTCTCTAGCTGCTAAACCTTCATTTAAACAAAGAAATGAAGCCATTCCATATTCAAGCATCTACTCCAGCTTTCCCACTCCAGCCCCCAGACCGCAACCTGCCAAAAAACCTGTACTCTTACCTCCTAAACCAGAACCAGTGGCAGTCATGCCTCCAGCACGGTCTTCTATACTGGCTAAAGCCAAAAGCTTGGAACTTCAAATGGAAAACAATTCAGTGAGTAATTTTCCAGCGAAACCCCCTAAGCAGCCCCTGAAACCTAACCTTAATCTGAACAACCACAACTCAACCTCCATGGACAGAGAGAACGAGTTTGTGGACAGTCCAAGTAAGTAACAAATTCGAAGCCATGTCCAAATGGCATAGTTTTAGCTTGATTACAATGTTTCCAATGTTTCACAAATATTTCACACTGCCTTGTTGTTAAATTGGTTAGTAGCAACTACAAGACATATAGAAAACAACACTGACGCTGTCTCTGTGTCATGACTGCACCCTAGTCAAACCCCAATCTAGTGTGGACGGGGGTTTCTTCACGAGACAGAGTCTTACGAGGAGGCCGACCACCATCCGAGTACCCAACATGGCCGGTAGGTGGAAGTCAACTAAATGTATTGTAAACTCTGTGTGGGCTACACCCAATAGCATTGTGGTATGTTCACATTCATGTACATATACATGTATGTATACAAGTTATACAAGAGCTATGGTAACTACTGTATATGGGAAGGGATTTTTGTGTACCATGTCAATAAGATTGACTGCTTTTAATATTTCTACCTCTGTGTCAGAAGGATCCATGGAGGGTCTGCCACCTCTACCTTTCGAGAAGGCTGTAGGCTCTCTTCCTCCCCCGGTGAGCCACAAACCAAACATCATACTGGTAAGATGCCTTCAAAATAGGAATTGAACAATATCCTACTTTGTTAACAATATTTTCTGTAAATATTACATGGATATAGTTGTCATTAAATAACTGTTACTTCTACAGAATTTAGACTAGCACAGTTCTTCACAGTTCAGTGTTTTTTTACTGACACAAAGCAGCCATTGTCACCCCATGTCTGTGTCTGCTGCAGAGCTAGGACTAGCTGTGGCCGACGCTGGACAGTTTACTGTCTGGAATGGTTGTTGTCATTTCCAGTGTTCAGGGCACTGTAAAAACATAATAAAATGTACAGACAAGTCATTTATTATTTTATTTATAGGAGTCTCTCAGTGTAGCACCAACGCTGTCCCTTCCGCCTCGGTGAGTAGCAAGACAAACAACGCAAGGATATCGTGTTTGTGTTTGCATCTATGGTGCTACACTGTGCAGTGTAACTGAGTCTGCAATGACACTGAACTGACATGGATTCTACTGTCGAATAGGCCAGTTGGGGGTAAAGTCCTCCCCCCTCGTCCAACTCCAGTCAAAGCAGGCCCAGGCAGACCACCGCCACCCCGTTTCAGCGCCACCAGTAGATCCGTTCCTGCACAAATGTCTCCGTGGAAAGCCTCCCCCAAAGTCCAGCACCACAGCCAGAAGCCTACGAGGAGAGGACCTGTGTTGCCCTCGAGGCCCAGCCCGGGCCATCGTCTCTACAATAAATACACTGTAAGACTGTTCCCACGGTGACAGGATGTCCCTGTGTGGCATTAAGAGTTTTAATATCACAGTAAATACAAATAAACATTTCATATGCATTTTTACATCCCATCTTCTTCCAGCTTGAACTCCCTCATGGAATATCAGTTTGTGATTACAATGGAAACAGTTCAGCGGGGGAGCTCTCGTTTCAGGTGACAAATGAAATGAATGAGTCTTCTTGCAGTATGCATCAGGTCATGTCTATTCCCAACACTCTACATAAATAGTATAGAAATAAATAAAAGGAGAATAGTAGCATTACCAGATTAAAAGAAACAATATTAAAACACAATATTATAGCATCTTAATGGTATAATATTGTGTGTATATATATTTTGGTCTAATATTGTCTCAATTCTGAATTTCTTCTTAGCAGCTGGACCCAAGGAGCTGATTCGGTAACGACTATTTTATTATTCTATTTTTTATTTTATTTAGAAAAATGAAGTCCTTTTGCTGCTGGAGGAGGTGGACCACAGGACGTGTGTGTGCCAGGTAGGAGATACCACAGGCCGAGTGCAGAGGTCACACATGAAGGTCATCACTCCTCTCTCATCTGTCTCAAGCACAAGCCTGCCACAGGTAACCCGCCCTTAAAGGCACACTGCTCAGTTACGTTAGAACACCCCCACAGATGCACACATGTTGACCCCAGCTTTATGTTTGCATGACTGGGCATGTGACTGTTAGAGCTGGAGCGGTACTTTCAAACCAAACCAAAAACAAATGCCGGTTTTAACCACTAGGGTAATTACCACGCCCCAGAATCAAAGCAGCTGTAAATGGAACTGAAGAGGGCAAAGTGCCTGCTTCAGTGTTACTAATGGGGCGTGTCCTGCAGTGCGGGACCTGCTGGTAGGGACGTTGTAGACATTGTATACAGGGTGGCTGTTTTTCAATGCATAAAAGCCACTAATGCATAAAAAACAGATTTAGCCTTTTTTAAAGGTAAACTTGCGGATTGCATCATAGTGCCTACAGAACCCCAAATTTCTGCCCCAGCTCACTGTGTATGGCTAAAACATGTTTTAGAGGGAGGAGTAGAGAGGAGAATGCCAGCCACTCAGCTCTCGGGTGCAAGAAGCGTTTCAAACCAAAAGTTTTGTAACGCACAAATTGAGTGTTTGTGCGTTAGTGTGAGTGTTGGCTAACATGTAACTTTCAGCATTTCACAGATTCCCTTCTATCAGCCTGAGGTATAAAAAAAGACATTCCTTGTTTTGTGTTTTTGTTCCCTGAATAGGTTTACAGTCCAACTGGTTCTGGGAGAGATGGTTGTGGATTACAGGTGCAGGCCTTACATGACTTCAACCCAGGTAATGGCACACTTTAATCCAATCAGCTGCTAGTATCGACTGGGATGTTGCAGCACTACAGTATGCCCCAATGAAACGATTACTAAATGCATTTACTACCTTTTACTCACCTTTTTTAAAACATGATGAAAATAAATATAGCTAAAATATTTGTCATCATGTCTTACATTTGTACATTTACTTCCATCCACGGTTGTTGGTGGGTCTGTTTTGCATTCAGAGGGCCAAGGGGAGCTGCGTCTGAGAGCAGGGGATGTGGTCAGCGTGTTGGAGCAGGTGGACAGCGACTGGTACCGAGGCACATGTAGAGGATCCACTGGGTTGTTCCCTGTCAACTATGTCCAAGTCCTGGTGAGAATGAACTGTAGCTCTATTCATAACTGGTAAAGAAAATCATATTTTCATAATAAATAGATTATATTGGTCAAGTTTATTGGTAATTTAGAAATGTGCGCAGTAGGTAGAACTTCCTGATTTAAGGAAATCCGATTCATCATTCAATCATTTTCTTTCTTTAGTCAAATTCACCATTTACCAGCAACGAGAAAAAGGTTAAGACACCATCTACAACTGTCAGGTAATATTATTGTGTATATTATAAACTCATGTAACTGAATATTGCATTCATTATATCAGTGTTTTATTTCACGCTCACTGTTTTGTCTTCCGAAGCGGTCCGAGGTGTGTGGCGCGGTTTGACTTTGAGGGGGAGAAAAGCGATGAGCTCTCCTTCTCAGAAGGGGATGTGATTCGGTTGAAGGAGTACGTTGGACAAGAGTGGGCACGGGGACAGATTGGTGCCCTCTCTGGAATCTTCCCTCTTAACTTTGTAGAGGTTATTGAAGATCTGCCGCCACCTCAGATACAGGAGCATACTCAGCCCACCCGGGTAGCACTCCCTGGTAAGGTTATCTGGGGGACAAATACTTCATCATGCACTAGGCACTGGTTCATTTGTCTTGGCAAATGCAAGAAAGACAAAAGTTGTCTATGAATACATTAGTATTCATTAGTATTGAGTAATGTTAGTGGTTTGAAAAGAGGGGAGCCCTGGGTCCCTGGGTCAAAAAAAAGATGGAGAATAACCATATAAGACTAAACTAGCACATTAAAGACCATAATGCTACCTCTGCTCGGACTCAATAACTGAACTGTTCCGTCTTTCAATGAGCTGCCTCAGTGCTTTCTTTTCTTTGTCTTGGCTGGCTTTTCTCCCTGTGGCATGTTAGGAATCTGCAGTGTGCGTCTGATTCTGTTTCATTAAAAATGCTGTGCACAGTAGGTCTCTGAACAGTGAGACCTCTGAACTTTAACTGTGATGATGAATACAAAACGCTCTTATCGTGGTGTCTTGCAGAATTAATGAAAGGAAGTTGTGTAGCATTTCTATGAATTATGTTAAGAGTCGGTATATTTGTATATTGAATGTAAAACGGTTATATAAATACTTATTTAAATTGTCTGTTTTTTTCTTTTTTTAAGGAATGGCTATCTCGACAAATATCCAACCTGAGATGGCCAGAGCTTCCCAGGTAATTAGTTTATGTTTAGGATATTGTATTGTAAATTAATAAATGATGGAATGTGTGATTTGGTGAAGTTTACTGAATCTGAACATTGTATTTATATATACTGATTGTATTTGTACATCTGTGTGATTAAGATTTTCCTTTTTGTTTTCCTTGCTGTCTCATATTATAGGGCTATAATTCTGGTGCGGAGTGGGTAGTGGCTCTTTATGACTTTGCTGGGGAGACGGAGGATGACCTAAGCTTTCAGCAGGGAGATTGTATTCTGGTCACCAAATATATTGACTCCGAGTGGTGCACTGGCAGGCTCAATGGCAGAGAGGGCATTTTCCCCAAGGCCTTCGTTGAAGCCAGCACAGGTAGGCTATAATGTTCTGGTGGCCGTGTCTTTGAGTGGATGAGGTTCTTGACCTAGGAAGAGGGGATTTGCACCTTGACCCAAGCTCACATCTATCACGAGGCCGCAACATATGTTACGTAGCCTTGGCTATGACTTGAACAAACTTAGCAGTAATGAAGTCTAGTAAATCTGTGTCCTCACCAAACCTAATTAAACTAAAACTAATTATTAACAGCTCAAAGGAGATACTTTATTTATCCAGAAGGAAATTAAGGATCTTTTTTTTTTTTGATCGATAGGATAGATTTTAAGCATGCTGTGGTCCAACCTCCTTTTAATAAAAGCAAACGTACATCCCTCTAAACTTTAAAGAACAAAAAAAGGTTTTAGAGAAAGTGACCCAATAAACAATGTTTGGAAAGAATTGTCTGGTTTTGGAGCTATACGCACAGTAAAGAAACTGCATTTTGGAACGTCATGCTTGAGGAGATAAAGATAGCAGAATCTCTTAACCCTGCTTTGTAGACAGCCTTTTATGTTAAGTATTCTTCATAATTTTTATTATGCTCTCTAAATCTCATTTTATTGCTCTCTTTATTCTCAATTTTGAGTTCATTTAATATTTTGCTTTTAGGATTTGTACTACTACAGGGAATGTAAAGACAAATGGTTGTTTAAGACAACTGACTCGACAAATGCACACCCTGCTTTGTTTCAAATCTCACTTGTTGGGCAGGACAACTGACATCTTTTTGACAATTGGTTTATATGGTCTGACGTCTCAAATGTGCAGCTTTCAATTGAGTCATGTTCAGCTTTGCACCTCACAACCAGTGGAAGGATCTGTTGAACCTGTGTTTTCACGTCTGTCAGCAGGCCAGTTGTCACTAGACAATCAGCAGACATGGGATGAAACGGGTGGCAGAGCGAAGGCACTGTTTGACTTCACTTCTGACTGCGAGGAGGAGCTCTCTCTCCGGGTGAATAGGCTTGTTGACAAGGATACTGCTGAAAATTTCCAACATTTCCTGTAGTGCACAACTATATAATGTTATCCCCTCTTTACAGGTAGGAGATATTATAACCAATGTGGAGTCCATTGATGAAGAGTGGTTCTTGGCAGATTTGAGGGGAAAACGTGCATTGGTCCCTAAAAACTATGTACAAATAATGGGATAGCACAGTGCTAAGTCCTAGCTACATGGACTACGGGGCCAGTACACATCTGTGATGTAAACTGCCCAACAGAAATGGCATGACAAATAAACAAGTTTCCAGCAGACTTCTGAACTTATTTATAATGCAGTTTTCCGAGTGCCTCTTTCAGTATTTAGTCACCATGAAACATTTTCAAAGTGGTTACAATAAGTTAGTTTGTGCCTCAAGCTTAAACTGGATTTAGTGTCCACATGACATTACCGCTGCCAGATTCTTATGTACACTTGCACCACCTAGTGGCTCAGTCTTCCCACTGCAACTTTACACAACTGTAAACATGGTTTTATAGACTTTAGTGACCCAAAGTACTACAGGGGAGGAGTAAGTCAGTAAATGGAAAATCTTAACTTGAGTTTATTTGGCTGATAAGACTAGACTCCCTCGGTAGCACTTCAAGGTTACTAAGTAAAATGCTAATTAGGGGAATAGACTTGCAATACATAACTGCTCAGTGTGTACATCTTAGGTCAGTGGTTCTTAACCTGGGTTCGATCGAACCCCAGGGGTTCGGTGAGTCAGTCTTAAGGGTTCTGCGGAGGATAAGACACACCCGATTCGTGATGACACGCCCCCCTTCGCTGGGTTCGGTGAATGCGCATATGAAACTGGTGGGGTTCAGTACATCCAACAAGGTTAAGAACCACTGTCTTAGATTATACAAATATGGCCCGTGACTGCTATGCTTCCTCAATATAAACAACCAACCACACTGTATCTGGTCATTTACATTTTTTATTAAATCTGTCAGGGTGTTTTAGACTGTCTCCTGGATTGGGGGCTCGTAGCCGTCGGCTCTCTCCACCTTGGCTCCAGTGTCATCTCCGGTTGCCTTGGTAGCAGTGCCACCACCCTCACCGTGGAGCTCCATCAGTTTGCCCACTGCAGAAAATGAAAAGGGAAGGTTCAACTGACTAAACTTATACAAATTCCATGAAGCATATAAACCATCTAATGCTACTATGGAATACCATAGCATTTATTGTTAGGCATGAGACAGATTAAACTAGCCAACTGAATATACCAAAAGTATTCCAACCAAGTCAACCTGCCACTTCACTGAAACAGATTTTAGTTGATTTAAGGTATTTTAACCTTTACTGATAAACAGTGTATTAGCACGCTCACTCATCACATTTACGTACGCATGCAATAAAATACGTGTGCATGTCAATGTAGCCACTTAGTCACATATCCACACGGAGAAACACGTTACTTACACTCAAACTTGGGCTTCTTAAGCATCTTGACCTTCCTTACGTAGACATCATGCAGGGGGTAGATGGACTGGCAGGCCTTTTCAATGTCCTTACCAACACTGTCAGGGATCCTGAAACACAAAACACACCACATGAGTACACCACTCCTCAGCCAAGCCTCTCCAGGTTGGAAGAGATGCAAAACAAGGGGAGTATCAGCAGCCATCATTTGGGGCCCCAAAGTTGATAATGCAGTTCGTGTTGGCTCAGCTGCATCTAGACCAGTAGGTGGCAATTTGTAGTCCAAGAAAGGCTTTTATTAGCAGGGCTTATTACAGCTTGTTGTCCACTTCAATACATATAAAGTATTGCAGGATGATTGACTGGATGCTGCATTGTGACATAGTAGATATGCATGACAGAAGCATGGCTTACAGCTTGTTGACGACTTCCTTCAGGTCATTGGTCTGGACCTCGCGGGTCATGATCTCCATCATCTTCTTGCGAATCTGGCGGACCTGCTGGTGCTGGGCGTAGGAGGTCTTCCTGATCTGGTTTGTGCGTTTCTTTGTGAAACCCACACAGAAGAGGCGCAGCAGGTAGCCATCGGTGGTCTTCACATCCACATGGGCCTCAATCATGGTCTGCATGAGAGAACACAAGGTCATTCATAAATCAGTTGCCTCAACCATTTCACATCTACAATTAGATTTTTTGCCGGCATTAAATAAGGTGCATTTTTGCAAAATGCCAATGTCACCACTTGTGTACACTATACTGGTGTAGGGCATGGAGATGATTGCCACTAGTAAGTTAGAACCAAGGAGATGGCCATACCATGAACCAATAAGCCGGTGAAAGCCTAAATTCTCTACCACCGAAATTGGCTGGTTACCCAAAGAGATACATTACATTATTTTCCTCGCCTTATCACGTCAACTTAAGGTATCTGGTTTTTTCAAGGCACCTCTCCAGTGAAAGCAGTGTCGGTGGTTTCTTCATCCAAGTAGGCTTCACTTTGCAGGTAGCTGTTGGGCTGCTTTGAGTTTTCAATTTCCACGTGACTATCAACTACTATTCAGGTCTACTGTAGCATGTAATGGAATGTTACAATCTGAGCAACTGACTAAATTGGATAAACACAACTAGATCTGGCTCGGGCCTTGTTTGCCGATGCCAATTAGTTAAAAAAAAAATGCTTTGCTCTACCCCTCTACTAAAGACATGCAGGACCTACAGTAGTTGTATGCAAGGCTTTATTTCAACCAATTAACCCCAAGCCTATTATAGATCCTCTTGCTCAAATTGAAAGGGGGTTGAGAGTTTAATTAGCTGGAATACCTATACCTTAGACACAATTAAACATTTATGACACCTTTGATAAATTGCAGGCCTAAAAACCGACAGCTGCATTTAAAAGTATCTGACCTGTTTAGCATGCAAGCTGGCACACACTGACGTAATGTACTGAGATCAACTTTTTTTTTATAACAAAGTCGGTTGTGAATTAAAAGTTAAGTTAATAAATATAATTCATGGATAAGTGATAGTCAGATATTAGTTAATATAAATGTGCAAGTACAATTGACATGGATATAATATTGAATATTTAGATTTGACATGTTAATGTACTGTTGGTGCATTATTTAGTGATCTGAACTTTTATTTTAAAGCTGGCACACACTGATGGTCAAAGGCAATATGACATTTTGTCATCTCCGGCATAACTTTGTATACATTCCCCACATCAGATAAATTAGAGGGTGTTAATTGAAATCAAACATCACTCTAGTTTAAGTATAATAAAACCAAAACGAGTGATAATCACCTGCCACTTCTTGACCATTGAGCACATCTTGTCACGGGTCAGGTCCATGCCATGGAAGTTGGTCAGGCAGTTTTTGCCCTGAACATCTTCTGTAATTAGCTTGAATTTACGGAAGGCCACCTCATCGTTCTGCAGGTCAGCAAGGCTCACCTCAAACACACGTCCCTTTAGCCCATCAGAGGCAATTCCTAGGAGATACATGCAAGTTAGAAAAGTTAACAAAAACTAATACAGTACACCGGGAATGTTGGGTGATCTTGGTAATCATCAGCCATCATTTGGGACTGAAACAAGTTTGTCATCAAACCATCCCTTGTGTTGTTGTTCTCTCACAGTAAACATTAGTTAGGGCCGCAAACATGATTGGCAGATTAATATACTATAAGCTTACTCTAAGGTTTTAATACTCACTGGTTCCCTGAGTCCGGGTGACCAAGGTCTTGCCAAGATTGCGAATGTTGAACATGGCTGGTGCCTTGACATCATACCAGTCTTTCTTGGAGAACGGGTCGACACTAACAAAGAACAAAACATTAGTGCAGGTTAGTTTATTGCTAACATGGTTGAGCTTGAACTACATCTCTCGTTACAGAAAGTGATGTAAAAAAAAGGTGTGAAGTATGCTTTGGACTTGCCAATAGATTACACACACTGTTAGCAAACCAGCTAACATGCAACCCTAGGGCACGAAAAGAAAGCATAACGTGCCCTCCGAACGCAACGTGCCCTCTGAACGCGACGTTAAGCTAAATACGCTTTACAATAAATTATTTCAACACAATTATTACACGCCTCATGCGTTATTTATCCGCATAGTAATTCTAAACACTGGTGGCTACTAGATCGCCATCTTGGTAACTAAGTTAGCTAACGTTGGTTAATCCGTGCTTATATGTTGCCGTTATAACAGTTTGATAACCACCTCACAAAGTGTCATGGATAAGCAGTTATTGTGTTTTCGGAGGACAAGATCATTTTAGCTTCAACTAAACATTGACTATGCATAAGTCACGGGAATGGTTAGAATGTGACACCCCATTCACCACCGCTGTGGTCAATGAGCAGCTTAGCAGGTAGCCGGTGAAATCTAGTTGCCATCAGCTTCATCCTTCACATTTTAATCATCTAACCGCCAATATTTGAGATAGAATTTTTTTTGGGACTAAATGGCACATAAATTGCTTTACTTACATCTTCTTTTTGGCACCTTTTTTGCCGCCTTTAGTCAGCCTCTTATTCTTGCCGACTGCCATGTTGGCTACAGGGAGTAAAAGAGGAGGAAGTACGAGTTACCGCGAGAAATAAAGAGACTGGAGGAATGAGATTTCCCATTTCTCGCGAGTCGTTGTGGGTTGACTTGTTGGCTACTTTGGCGTCCTCCACTGGTAGACTTCGATTACTTCACCATTCACTTCATGAGGCTATTTATTATATTATTAGGCCTATGTATTATTTTCCTCTATATTTTCTAATACAATTCCCTTTTTAATGTTTTTATAGCAAATGGCTTAACACCATTGCTTTTACTGTGCCTACCAAAGCACTCAATGTTTTTCAAAGGTGCTATATTAGGCTACATTGTGATAATTGCATTGATTGTACATTCACTCATTGGGCCTTCTTGTCAATAGTTGTGTCATATATTCTTCCAGTATATACTGCATTTGTTTGTATAGGCCTACATTTGCTCTACATCATGCTCTGTTTAGTGTTTATTCTCTTTATCTTGCTGCAGCTGTAAAGTGTTATTTTATCTTTCTTTAACATAAATTACAATTTTGGTTTTGTGTGTGTATTTTGTGTAAGAACACATTAACACAATAACTTTTAGGTTAGGTAAGTGTGGCTATACATTTACTTTTCATTCTACATTGAACCCTATTGTACTAGCCATCATCATCATAGTCAAACACTCCTGATCTTGAATTTAGAAGTGGCAGAACCTGTAACTCAGGGTGTGTACTAGGCCTATCATCTACTATCTACTATTATCCCCACCCAAATAGTTTTTGTAACAACAAGATTTTTTAAATTTGACTTCAGTTAAAGCAAACATTCACATAAATGTAAATGAACAGCTGTATTTCCAAACAAACATAATGCTATGGCCATAACGTTTATTCCTATCCAGGTGATTTGGCACATAACACCATTGACAACTTTGCCACACATACACACACACACACACACACACACACAACCTTGCCTAAAATTTGTAATAGTATCCCAAGATCCAATACTAGAGCCCATTCAAAACATTCCACCTAAAACAGACCAAAGCACTAATGACTCATATATTGTAAGAGCTTTGGTGTACATTATGATTTCAGGGCATTGCAGGAGAGAAGGAGAAGGCATGTGTCTTCATGGTGCTGCTGGCTACCTTGACTCCCAGGTTCCCTGGAGACTTGGGGGTCGTGGTAACACAATGACTGCACAACTGTTGCTGCCTCTGAGGCAGCAGTGCTTGCGGCAATCCCACTGAGAAACTATAAGGTCGACACTATTGAGAATCTTGGAGAAATAGCTGGGCACAACGCTCAAACATTGCATTTGGTTAAACTTTAAAACTGACCATGTCTCTACATTTCAGTCTCTCTTCCTTCTTTGCGTTTTATAAACATCTTTAACAGGGAAGATCCTTGAAAAGGCAAGCAAAGCAGCATTGTTTTTTTTTTACATCTATGGATTGCACAACATAAAGAAAAGGAAAAACATGACCATTAAAACATGGGTGTGTTTGTAATATTCAAGATAATGCGTCATTTCAAGTTTGGTCTTGATCCTTAAGTGAGGTGACTTGTACCATTATTGATAGCCTACAATTTTCGTGCAAATTCCCCGCAAAAGGTGTTCATTTGTCTAGTTGTTAATGGTTGACGATTACCATTACAGTGTTTTACATTTTATTTTATAGCCTACCAATACTACACTGTTGTCGATTTGTGGTTGCTGCAAAAAGTATTATTAGACTACTTACTATTTAAAATTTTAGACAATAGGACAGTTTTAGCGGAGGGAATCATTTCGGCACGACACTTGTCTCTTTTGTGACATCCGAGAAGGGACAGAAGCCACCTGTGCTACACACCTGAGCCATACTACTGAATTGACTAAACTCCAACTGCGCATGCTCCACTTGCTCAAGGGATATACTGTCATGGCGGGGGCAAGCTGAAGCTACGGGGTAAATCAGGAAGAGAATGCATTGGAACTGGGTTAACGCTCGCATACAATAACGCCAAAGAGTTTACGGGTGAGCACCAAGAGGATCTTCGTCCTTTGAAGACTCTCTCCGGAGCTGTTGACAGACTTGACCCTCGTTTCGGAGTTGTGCTCCCACCAGCGCGCTACCTGTCAAGTGTTTTAAGACGGTGACAATAGCAAGTTTCATTGCGTTACGTTACTGCCGAAGACATTCAAGTCGCTGTCCCCTCCAATATACTTTGACAGCGGGAGAAAGACCAGATGCAAGCTCGGCTCCACATTCCATAAATACTATTTTTTTTGCCTCCATTTCCTTTACGGATTGTAACTGCATTCATCCATCCATCGCGTATCAAGTTTCGGAGCAGGAGATAGGAGTTGCTTTGGATCACAGGCAGTGACAACTCCAGTCTCATGATCTATTCATCCTGCCTGTACTATCTGACCACTTTGGAGGCTTATTGAAAAACTTACGTTTGGATGGAGAGGGAACTATCATATTTGTTTATCTGTGCATTTACAACCAACCATTTGGAACAGAGATAGACAAAGCTATCTCTCCGACGACCAGTCCGTAGCAGACAAACAGGTGCCTTACCTGTGAACGGCACCTGCTCTGTCCTTCCTTAGCAATGGCTAGCGAAGAGACACCGAGTGCTGCGCGTTCAGGTGATGGAAAGGACGAAATATCGAGCGCCACGGCGCTCAACCCTGGGATCCCTATCAGGGGAATAAGGATGAAATTTGCTGTACTTGCTGGCCTGGTGGAAGTTGGAGAGGTTTCCAATCGAGACATTGTGGAGACAGTATTCAACCTGGTAAGCTGATTATAAGAGCTCAGTGTAGGCCTTGGAAATCATGGCCTGCTATTCGAGTATATTCAGCAATGGCTTTCGTTGGTGGCTAAAAGCATGGAGTTAATTAGATGTATTCTTACAACTGCTAGTCTTCCTGGGGTCCGCAAACACACCCAAAATTATATATGCAGACCGGAAAACAAACTATCAAGTGTTGTTTCTGACTTGCTTAATATTGGACATTGAAGGTTCTCCCATGACATTTCCTTTATTTCATTGTCCCAACAAACGGTTTGATGCACCTGCCTTTTCCGCATGTTTCTCTCTTGTAGTTAATTATTACCAACCTTTACTAAGGGGAGTCTGTGTATCTTTAACATTATGAGAAAGAACGCCATGCCATTCATTATTATGTAAATTATCCATATCAGGGACATCATGCCTAGCCAGGTCTGTTGAAGTGAGTTTGACACATCCAGGTCCGTCACAGTGTCTATATTTATATTGCTCTTTATATTGAGAGGCCTTACTGTCTGCAGCTCTGATTGAACCTTGGCTGTCTTAGTTGGCAAATGACTTTCCTGCGTAGGCCTCTAATGAATGAAACTAAGCAGGAAGTGTAGTCTTTATAGGAAGGTATTACTCAACCTGTAAATAACCTGTTAGGTAGGAGGATGGGAAGTGAGGAGGTGGAACCTGTAAAACTGCTTTGTCACTGTGGCAATATAATGGAGTCCTTCAGAAAGGGACATCTTCCAGTTTTTAGTCACACCATCACCACCTCTCCCCACCAAATTACCTGCAATAGTGCCACTTCTCTGGAGACGGTTGCCCTGCCCCTATTAAACAGTTATTTCTCCGTCCTTCCAGCGATTCACCCATCCAGTGTGCATTAGTGCTGAAAATCTGTTTGATAGATGATCTAGCTTAACAGTGACAATGTTTTAGGTCTCTCAAAAGCCAGAAATAGTCTAGTTTTACTTTTGTAATGCAATTTAAAAGTTTATTTTCTGGGTTTTTATGCTAAACATATTATGTGAAACAAATAGGCAACAAAACATTTCAGCTTTACTCTATGATTAAGAGACATCAGAGTTTTTTTTCTTGAAGACTATTAAGCTGTCTTGAAGTTAGTGCTGGATTGTCACTATTTACATTTTTGCTGTCATGCACTCACAACCCAGAATGCATAAGCAGAACTGCAGGCTAATGCGTACATTTTAGTGTTATTTTGAGACAAAACTGCAGTTCTGTCACAGAAATGAACCCAGAAATGCAATAAAGTCGCGGTGAAGCAGCTTGTAAGCAGGTTGTGTGATTTTTACCGTGGCACCGTGTACAGAAGAAAGGAGATGAATGAATTACGTTACGTCATGTTATATAGGATTATTTTGGGTTGAAAAATAGTATTTTCTATTAAGCGATCAGACCTCAGTCGTGTTGGGGGGGGGGGGGGGGGG
>JAODLI010000001.1:2643067-2671308 GCA_027575585.1 Percopsis omiscomaycus | reverse complement strand
CCCCCCCCCCCCCCCCCCCCCCCCCCCCCCCCCCCCAAGAGAACAGCTTGAGCCGATGCGTGCACTCAGGGGGAGGGTTTTAAACTCAGAGTTTAAAACGGGAACAATGTTTTCGTAATGATGAAGGGCAATTCTGGACGAGTGCACCTTTAATTGGGCTTGATGGCTACATAAGTGTTCACTAGTTGCAAACAGAAAGCCGCAGACAATTCATGATGTGTGACATAAAACTACATCAAGCCATGGAAATGCTCTCCTCAAGGGCCACTGAGCTAATGCCTTTCTATATTACCCTGGATATGTTTGGCAAGTACTGTTGATATGTCTGTAAAATGGGTTTTGATTTGACATTGTTGGGGTTGTCTTATACCCTAATCAATGGATACTAATGGGGGTATGATGGTCTAGTGGTTAAGGTGGTCGACTCTCACCTGAAAGGCTGCGGGTTTGATCCCCAACAAGCCCGGCCTACCTGTGAGCGTCCTTGAGCAAGATACCTAACCCTTACCTGCTCCTTTGGATAAAAGTATCCTAAATAGTACTAATGCTTTAAATGTATTTCACCAGGGCCCATTTTGAATCTGAAACTCATTCATCACCACTTGTACTCACAACGTTTTTCCAGACGTGTCTACTGTATTTCCCTTCCTGCCTTCAAGATAATGAATGTGCCTCAGTCGGCGCCTTTTTCCATTTTAACAGCCTCATTGTGACTGGGTTGTAAATTAGTTGAGCCAGTCAGATTACCACACCTGTTAACAGCGGCAGGAAAACGGTGCCTTGTTGCTCTAATTTGGAGATGAGATTTTATCTAGTTAATGTTCCCTTTTCCAGGTGCAACACTTAGTAGAGCTGGTCATTGAGTTCTTGGTTGGTGCAAAGTAAAAGTTTGCCTCACAGCACCACTCAAAAAGTACTTGTACCATCTCACAGGGCACTATCGCTAAGATTGGTTTATTAGAACATCATAAAATCCAGCTCTTTGTGGTACTCCAATTCTGTTGTTTACATCCTCAATAAACAGCCTGGTTGAGGATAATTACAGAAGCTATCAAAATGTTTTTTTTTTTAAGTGGTGTTGAGTGCTTTTGAGTTTATATTGTTGTGTGGTCTCAAAAATGTATTTAATTGGTTGACCATTTTAAAACGAATCCCCTCCTGCCATCTCTATAAAGGCAAAGTGGAACCTCTGTTTCAGTGGCTTTGCTGAGCAATCCCTATTGTAGTTCTCCCACTTGACCGGTTGCCATGAGTAACACGGTAGTGACAATAGTCAGGCCAGGGGCTCGGTGCCATATACAGGTTAGCTTGTCATTTCACCGCTATATTTGTTTTAGCGTCGCCGTGGCCACCTGCTCTCAAGTGGACCAACACAAAGCTGGGAAAGCTTTCTACAACGTCGCTGTTCATGACAAGACGTTGTGAGGTTACCTAGGCAATAGAGGGCCTGCGACTGACAGCTTTCCTGCAGCTTGACCTTGTCTGCACTCTCTTGATGCCAGTTGACCTAGATGTTAATGAATCTTGGACATGAAGGCTCACTCCCAGTGACGTGTGTGTGTGTGTGTGTGTGTGTGTGTGTGTGTGCGTGCGTGCGCGTACAGGATGTGAAGGCCGTGGTGACCCACTCTGTCCAGAGTGGCATCCACTCCATCGGAGGCGTGCAGGTCCTGTTCCCTCTGTTTGCACAGCTGGACTACTGCCAGACCTCCAGCCAGGAGCTGGACACCTCAGTCTGGTAACACACACACACACGCTGTACATACAATGACGTACTGTACACAGAGACGGTTCTACACACACCCATACATTATGCATACATACGTTTGTTCTTCCCTCTGTTAGGTGACACAATTCACTGGAATATAGTATGTCGATGTAGTATGTGAGGAGACAAAGGACTTATTTTTGTTATCCATCATTATTGTCCAGTCAGCTGAAAATGAGGATCAGTGTCTTTGCCTCTGAATGCTACTGTAGCCTTTCAAAGCCACAAGGTCACCCCGCACAGAATGCCATCTCTCTGCTGGGCCCGCTACCCTCAAGGTGATGCCTCTCAGAACGTGTTACCCCGGCACAGCGGTGACCCGACACCTCATTCAATCACATCGCATGTAGGATATGCCCTCTGAGAGCCAGGGCCGAGTCAGCAGTGCACAGGCACCGCTCTGTCCCTCTAAACCAGTGGTTCTCACCTGGTCTAACCTCAGGACCCACGTTTGTCCTTGGTCATTTAGTCACAGCACCCAAAAAGTATTTCATTTCCCAACCATTATAACTTATTTCACACAAAAATGAGTGCAGTAATCCACAATGTCTATGCATTGTCTATACACACTGTTCAAAACACCTTTCAAAATAAAAGCGCACCATCAGAAGTTAGGTAAACTAATAAAAATATAAGTTAGACTTTTTGATGGAGCGTCCGTGACCCACTCCACATCAGCTCGCGACCCACTTTTAGGTTCTCTCTCTCTCTCTCTCTCTCTCTCTCTCTCTCTCAGCTGCACCCTGCTGGCCTTTGTGATGGAGCTGTTGAAGAGCTCAGTGGCTATGCAAGAGCAGGTGCTGGCCTGCAAAGGCTTTCTGGTCATTGGCTACAATCTGGAGAAGGTGAGTGAATGCAGAACACGCTAGCCCAGTAGGGGGCCTATGTGGGTTAGCCACTTGATGTAGTCTGGTCCCTGTGAACCCAGTATCGTAATACTCTTATCTCGGTCAGTGGTTACACTAGTGCACATGCACTGTCACTTTATAGGCAGGATAGTCTAGTGGTCTAGGTGTTGGACTCCCAGCCGGAAGGTCGTGGGTTCGAGCCCCAGAATTGGCCTACCTGTAAGCATCCTTGAGCAGGATGCCTAACCCCTATCTGCTCCATGTAATAGCACCATGCAATTGTAAGTCGCTTTGGATAAAAGCGTCTGCTAAATGACCTCATTGTACTTTGTAAATATATGCGCCTTGGTATGTCAGTCCTTTTCAAGCTTTCTGAGCCACAAACCCCAGAAATAGGTGCTTCCTTTGTGACCCTCTTCTTTATTGTAAAGTATATACAGTAAAGAGTATACAGTATAAATACATAAAAAGTATTTATGAAACCAGATAAAAACAGCCTCCTCAGCTGTATTTGGAGGTCACTAGCCCCCCCCCCCCCCAGTCACCTCCTTGCCCTCCGTGCACTGACGCGTCCATTCGCCGTGTGCGCTGCAGTCCTCCAAGGTGCACGTGACGCGCCGGGTGCTGGACATCGTGCTGGCCTTCGCCCGCTACCTCAGCAACCTGCCCAACGGTGTCCTGCTGCTCAAGCAGCTGTGTGACCACATCCTGTTCAACCCTGCCATCTGGATCCACGCCCCCGCCAAGGTGACACGCACACACACACACACACACACACACACACTCAGAGCCTGTAGGCTGGCTCCCCTCCTGTGACAGCTGTTTAGGGGAACTGCCGCAGCCTTAGGAGTCTTACAATCCCCCACTTATCACAGGCACAAATCCCTGGGACACACAGTTGGATTGCTATTTCAGCCCGACTGAAGGTGTGTGTGTATGTGTGTGTGTGTGTGTGTGTGTGTGTGATACTCCACAGGTACAACTGATGCTGTACACGTACCTGGCGACCGAGTTCATCAGCACGGTGACCATCTACAACGCCATCCGCAGGGTGGGCACGGTACTGCAGGTCATGCACACACTGAAGTACTACTACTGGGTGGTCAACCCCCAGGACCGCAGTGGAGTCGTACCGAAAGGCACAGGTGAGACACCTACTGTAAACACGCACGCACGCACGCACGCACGCACGCACGCACGCACAGTAAGACATGCTGTCTACAGTGGACGTACTATATTGGGTCCACCTTTCAGAACCCGGTGTGTTCTTCTGCCGCTGTAGCCCATCCACTTCAGGTCTTAACACGTTGTGTGTTCAGAGATGCTCTTCTCTATACCACTGTTGTAACACGTGGTTATTTGGGTTTGACTGTTGTGGCTGATAATCCCCAGAGATCAGCAGTTTCTAAGATACTCAAACCACCCCGCATGGCACCAACGGCCATTCCACGGTCAAAGTCACTTACATCACATTTGTTCCATTCTGGTACGTTCTGATGTTTGGTCGGAACAACAACTGAACCTCTTAACCTTGTCTGCATGCTTTTATGCAGACAAGGTTTGTTGCTGCCAAGTGATTGGCTGATTTAGATATTTGCATGAACAAGTACCTAAACAAGTGGCTACTGAGTGCATGTGTAACCAGAATCTCTAATTGTCCCGCTGACATCACTGCGTTGATGTCTTCGGATCACCTCAAGCTCAACCTTGAAAAGACAGAGCTAGTCTACCTCCCGGCAAAGAACTGCCCCCAAATGGACCTGTCCATTACCCCTGAGAACACCTCAGTGTCCTCCTGTCCAACTGCAAGAGCCTCGGAGTTGTCTTAGACAATAAACTATCCTGCGCAGCCAACATTGTCGCAACGACCCGAGCCTGTAGATTTGCCCTCTACAATATCAGAAGGATAAGGCCTTTCCTCACAAACGAAACGGTTGTAGTAATCTCACGTCTAGACTACTGCAACTCTCTACTCGCCGGGTTACCGGCATCTGCTACCAGACCCTTACAACGAATCCAAAATGCAGCAGCCCGTCTAGTATTCAACCAACCAAAGTTCTCCCACGTAACCCCCCTCTTCCGAGACCTTCACTGGCTCCCCATCTCAGCCTGCATCCGATTCAAGACATTAGTGTTGGCCTACAAGGCAGCAAAAGGAAACGCCCCGCTCTACCTCCAAGCAATGGTAAGATTCCAAGCCCCAGCCAGAGTACTTAGATCTACCACCTCAGCTGGCAGACTAGCACCTCCGTCACCACAAGCTGAGCGTAAGAGTCACACAGCCCAGTCCAGACTCTTCTCTGACCAGCTCTTAGAATATTAAGCACTTTGCAGTTAGCAATTATTGACTGTTTGAGTGTATGATAACTTTCGATTATTGCAGTTATTGACTGTTTGAGGAGTGAATGATAACTTTCTAGTAATGTTGTGCAAATGCATAAGTGAAGTAACCTTGTTACATGATGCTGCACTTATTCTGCGAGGATGTTAATTAAAAACTGGTGGTTAACCAGTTCAACTGTTGAAAAATGTACTAATTGTAAGTCGCTTTGGATAAAAGCGTCTGGTAAATGTGTAGAATATATCTTATTCCATTCTAATGACCCATTTTCTAAAAGTCAGCTGCCATAGATGTGGGGCAGAACTTTACTTCTGCCAGGTGGAAGTAGGTCAATCATCTGGCCCTTATTTCTTGTTTCTTCCTAATCCTTAGGGGTCCTGCCCATTTTAGTCATTATATGTTGGATTCAATAGTCTTTTTCTGTCCTTTGTTGTTAGATGGCCCCAGACCAAATGACGAAGAGATCTATGCTCTTCGTGCATTTTTGCTGCTGTTTGTCAAGCAGCTCATAATGAAGGTAAGTCCATGATTGAACATTAGGTCTTAAACCCGGGTGTGTAAATATAAATATCTTGTCTATGGTTTCAAAAGAAGCCTGTGTTAACTGAAATAGGAAAGTGATATTGGTATTTGTCATGTCTTTGAATAAAAAGCTTAGTAGGTGACGCACATTATATTAAATTTATGCACATTTTCAAAAAAGTTGCATTGCATTGTTGTATCCAATCAAATCTATGTATTGCATCATCTTTCTCACAGGTTGTATACAGAACCTTGTTTCACTGTAAATGTTTTCCATACTGTAGAGAAAATGAAAACTGAAATGGTGAACCGTTTTCTTTTTTTTCCAGGATTACGGCGTGAAGGAAGATGAACTGCAGAGTATCCTCAACTACCTGCTTACGATGCACGAGGTAGGCATGTGTGCATGGGCGCCTGGTTATGTTTTAAAATTGGGAAGCATACTTGGAAAGATCCATAATTGGGGGTGTCCTCCGCCAATATATATTCAAAACAAATGTCCTGCATTTCTACACCACCTAACCTTTTGGAATAAGCAAGAAACAGCCACCTTCACTAGTATAGATTAGTTAGATTGAGGGTGTTATGAATACCAAGAATGCATCAAGGACCGTATGTAATTGGGTGGATCAGGAAATGATCATTAGAAGAATGGCTATTTCATATTTGAAATTATATTTATAAATACCTTATGTAGCCTAAAATGGTAGTAATCCATACAAACACACATTATTAAACCATTAAACAAACCAATAACTAACAGTAGTCCACGTCAGACAACCTTCTCATACTTTTAGTTACAGAGTGTTTCTTTAGTGGTGACAAAAAATATACATATTAGCAGTTTGAATTAAACTCCCGGCACACTCCGGGTAAAATATTAGCCTATGCCAAACTCCCTTTTAAGAAATATGACATTAACAATTCCTTATGTGTCCAAAAAAACACATAACTCTAGAAACACAAGATAAAAGGTGTCATATGTTGACATTCTTATTTTCAGCTCTTATTCTTATGATATATTCGGCATCAATATAATCCATAAAGATAAACTGTATTTACTGCATATTGTCGCCTCAACTCGCTAACGTTACCAGCCTCCGTTGGTCAACTGCGCTAGCAGGAAAAGACCAAATGAGATTTCTGACTAAAATAAGTGCTGGTTGGTGGACGAGATAAACTCCGACTTGAACACCGACTCACAACACTGTTAATTCGCCGTCTATTAAGTTTGTGTGTGACGGTATTTGAGGAGTTACCAAAGTAACTACATGATTCATGCACGCAGCGTTGTGGCAAATTATCAGCTGCTTAAATATAATCACGTGATTGCGGGGACTATATGATGATGCCAAAGGTGGAAAAGTCTGACTTCAGAGAGTAAAAGTCCTGCCAGGTTTTCTCTCTGCTTGTTCACTTAAGCAGGTGATTTCAATTATTAGTCCCTGTAATTGAAAGCACCTGGTTAAGTGAACAAGCAGAAGGAAAACCTGGCAGGACTTTTACTTTCTGAAGTCGGACTTTTCCACCTCTGGATGATGCGTTTATTTTTTAAGAAGACAAAAAGTGGGGTAGCAAAACATAACTTTGCTCCCCTTAACTGAATAATGGGGGTGCATTTGCTGCACTTGCTCCATTGCTCTGGCGCCTATGCATGTGTGCATGGAATGGAGTTCACTTGCTTCACAAAATATGGCCACTAGGTGGCACCATATGTCCACATCTCAGCCCTCCCCATTATGTTTCTGTTCCCACCATTTGATACACAGTGCAGCGTAAACCAGTCCAGCTGCAAAGGAAACATGACTGTTCTTAGCAGTGCTGCCTTCCAAGTCTGCCAGTCAAACGCTCTGACAGAGGTGGTTATGTTTAGACTGCAGTGATGCATAGCAAATGAATGGAGCTGTAAAACAATAAACCCCCATAGGAATAAAGGTTGATTACAACATTGCTTGGAAATTTCACCGTCATCTAGTGGTGCTTTATTTTAGTGAAAACATATTTCTTATCCGCTGGTTTGAATGTGGGTATGCATTCTTTGCTCATACTAATTTAATAATAATAATAAACAGTGTATGTGCGTGTGTATATGTTTGTACGTACGTATGTACTGTATGTATATATGTATGTATATATAACTCACTGTGTGTGTGTGTGTGTGTGTATATTATATACACACACACGGTGAGTTATTCTGAAGTAAATACAACAACAAAAAACATTAATACTTGTAGACATACCATTGCGTATATTTACATTTGTTTATTTTTCTGTTGCTAACATTAACCATGGCTGACCATTTGTTGCCTTATTTTACATTATATGCAGAATGGCGTCACCTGCATTAGCTTGCTGTGGTAATGATATTGAGCCTTGTTTCACAGGATGAGAATCTCATGGACGTCCTGCAGCTGTTAGTGGCCCTGATGTCGGAGCATCCGGGCTCCATGGTGCAGGCCTTTGACCACCGCAATGGAATACGGTAACACAATCACCAGTTTGTTTCTCTGCGCTAGCAGGCACCCCCCTCACTCAGGTGTTCCCATTTGGGTATTGATTTAGTATTTAAAAGAGATTTGTTCTGTTTAACTGTACATTTTAAATGTGTTATTGTATACATTTTGTTGAGTGTTTAAATGAGTCCAGTTTACGTGTGCGTATCCTGTAAGTTAATTAGGTCATTTGAAATATTCAAAGCTATGGTGGGGTTATCTAGCGTTTTCTATGGTGTTTGTGTTTTGGTTTTAACTTCTGGTTGTTTTTTGGGTCTAAAAATGAAGCCAGATGTTGGGGTCCACCAGTAACGTTGGTTTACTAGTTTGGAGGTCTTGTAAACCTATTGAAATTTCAAAGTATTATGATTTATGCCTCTCATTTATGCTGCACCACTGTGTATATGGGTTTATTGTTTAAAACATAATTTATGTTCTGTTCTGTATGTACCTTTTTGTAGAACCTTGAAATCTATTTCAGTACTATAGTATTTTTCATTTCTGCAATTAAATTTGTGAATGTGCTTAGTTTTTTGTTTTTCTCCTCTTGTTTTGCAGTGTCATCTATAAGCTTCTTGCATCGAAGCGTGAAGCAATACGCGTGCAAACGCTCAAAGTCATGGGTTACTTTCTGAAGCATTTGTCACCAAAGTAAGAATAATATTGCTTACTGTTATAAAAGTAATTTTTTACATAAACATTTTAAAATAATGAATATTGCTGTTCTGATATTATTCATAACAAGCAATGTTTTTTTTAACATTCATTACATGCAGTTTTTCAAGTTTTCAAGTTATTTTGTTTTGTTATTTGACATAGATATCATCACATTATAGAGCTAAATTTAAACATTCAAAACTGGTATTAAGTTTTAATTATTAGTTTGTAGTCTGAATATATGACCAATGTTTTATCCTGCAATGTTTTATCTCAATTAAGATTTAATTTATTAACACATATTAGATGATCTGTGAGCTCCTGTTAGTTGGAAGAGCAAACAACACAGTTCTGTATGGGGCGATTAGCCACAACCCTAGCAGCAGTACTGTATAAAGGCTCATGGTTCAAACATGTGGCTGGCCTTGCCTCTGTCTGCAAACTGTTTATATTTATTTAGATGAGATGTCTTCCTGAAAGTATTAGTACCTTTAAAAAAAAAAAAAAAAAAAAAAAAAAAGGGTAATAGCCCTCTCCATTACCAAAGATGAAAGAATAGCGTGACTTCTCTGTAAAGAACAGCTCCTTCTCGGCAGGCTTTCTCTTTTTCATTTCCTGCATGTTGAATATCGGCCAGAGCTAGGTTGACTTAGATTTAAAAGTTATCAAGACTCATCTCATCAATCATGTCTCATCATGTCAGATTTGGTCCTTGACATTCAGTAAAAAGCGATGGAACATTTTAATGTTGTGAAATAATAATTATGATGTTGTCACTATATTATTGTAGCAATGACATTGAGTCCATATTATTTGCCATGCATTGCATTTTGGAAAAGGTGCTGTAACAATGCTGTGTGCCGATATCAATATTTACCCTGCCTGACCTTTAACCTGGTGACTCCCCCCCCCCCCCGACCAGGAGGAAACCAGAGGTCATGCTAAGTCACGGCCTCTTCTCTCTGCTCAACGAACGCCTGATGCTCCACTCCAGCCAGATCACCATGACAACCTACAACGTGCTCTTTGAGGTCTGCTCTAGGTTGTAGATGGAATTAGCATCGAATAGAAATACCCCTGTGTATTGAAATGCTGCTATGCATTTTATATTCTATAAAATATATGTATAAAAAAAAAATGCAGTTCAACATGTATAGTCAAAAACGCATCTAGATAGGTGTCGTTTTAAATGAAATTAAGAAAATAAATATAAAAAGAATTGCTATGCTTAAAAATATACAATACTCTGCATCTTGATGCTGTAAATACAGCATTATTATAAAATAGTTGTATATTATATATGCACATTTACACTGATTAATGTACACCGTAATAAATAAATAAAATAGACACACACGCTTTTTACAAACACAAGGGACTGCACTGCAGTATGCGTCTCTATTGTTGTTGAGAGTTTGTTGGCTATTTCTGACTAGGATCCTCTCTTCCTCCCCTGGTAGCTTCTAACAGAGCAGATATGTACCATCGTGATCCACAAACAGCATCCGGACCCCGACTCCACTGTGAAGATTCTCAACCCACGTAAGTCTGCCTCACACGCCACATCACCACCACCCTAAATCACTCCCTCCCTGCACCCTGCCTGCTACACACCCAGCGCTACATCGGGGAGGTATTCCCCACAGGCCTGCGCCATTGTTATTTTTATTTATATATATATATATATATATATATATATATATAGTGAAACAAATGAGCGGCACAAATTTTGCGAACTTCGGCTATTTTCATGCGGCTCAGCCCTTTGATGTGAGCCCAGCAGAGAGATACTGTAGCTTTACTATTGAAATATATATTAGGGTTACTGCGGCAGCATTTGTGCATTTGTCTGCTGTCTGCTTTGTGCATTTATGCATTGATAGTTCTGTATATTAAATCTATATTATAGCTTAATTCTGTGTTTTCCAAATGAAAGCAGATTATATTTTAGCATGGTGTACGGCATCCTTGCCTTTACACTTTAGCGGTATCTATATATAATGTTTACTTTTCGTATTTCCTATATCGTATTTTACAATGTTTTATTGTGTTGCTATATGCAGAATATATGTGTACTGTATGCCTCATTACTTTTAGAAAGTGCATGCTCATTTTCTATATGATGCAGCATAAAAGGCTGAAACAGCAACCCTATAGTCTTTGATCAGGGTCCCCATCCACTCCTGTTCTATAGGAGTGTTTTCAGCCCATTACTTACCTACAATTTTACATGTCAGCTCACAAAATCTTTTCATATGTGGAAATCAAAGTCTGACTAAGAAAAGAAAACAGTTCCCCCTCTCTGTTTCTCTCTCACACACACACACACACACACACACACACACACACACGTGCACATGCTCATGCACACACAAGCAAAATCTTTGATCAGCTTGAAATCCAATAGCTCGGCGTAATCACAACCAAGGTTTACTTCCAACCAGCCCTAATCTGACAAGGTACTGCTGTAGTAACACATTGATTATCTTAAGCCTTTATTGTGTTAAAAACTCCCCTTCCCAACCATCCCAGACAGGCCGTATATATCATAGAAGCCCTGCGTGGCTTTTTTTCTTACATGAGAGCACACGCTATGGAACACAGAGCGGTGGTCTGTTTCTCCTTTACCGTGCATTCTCCTGATTTAATCTGCAACGAAGCCCCAAAATGGCCCCCTGATTGCAGTCTTTAGTAACGTCAGAGCCAATCAAACAAACCGAGGAAGTACCGTTTCCCTCAAATTAACTCGAGGGAAGGGAACCAAGAGCAAATGTCGGAGGGGGTAAAAAAAGAAAAGGGAAAGGAATACGGCATCCCTCCATTCTCATTCCCGATACATTCCGGGGTAATTTTCTGGCGGTGAGGGTTCAGCGACTCATAATTTGAGTGAGTAAGGCGTAGAAACAACACAAGCGTCTGCCGGGGCGAGGGGGCATCGGTTAGTGCCAAGGTCTGGAAAGACGAGTGAAATCCAAGCTGTGCCGTCGCTCCGCTCAAAGCAAATGGACACTGACATTGTCTAGATAATTCATCTAAACAGTCAGTCTCTTTGGGTTAACCCGAAGCCAAGCTTTCTAGAAGAGCCCTGTAAATCAGCCTGTCCTGATTTGAGACAATACCAAACCCATTACAGCGTGATACAAATCGGTGACTTAGACTTCTTATGTGCCTGTTTTGTTTTGTTTTGTTTTTTTCTTCAACCGCAGTCGTAGATTTTCAGGTGTCTGCAGTTACGCATGGAGATGGTTTGTGACACAATGATTTGCACATGTTTAGGCCAATGTCGGATTCAACTGTTGATTTGTTGTTTTCCCCTACTCCACCCATCCAGCTTTTGTTATTCCCCAGTAGACTGTTTAGAGGTTTGCACATACAAGCGTTTTACAACCCTATATACTATAATATTATTATTTTACAATACCTTTTCACAGTCCATTTAAGCATAATAGTATTTAAATATTAAAATGCATATTTAAGGCTACCTAAACAAACCGCTAGTCCTTGTAGTGAAACAGGATGTGTGTGTGTGTTTCCAGAGATCCTGAAAGTGATAGCTGCCCTGCTGAAGAACTCCCCCCAAAACCCAGAGACCATGGAGGTGCGACGGGTCTTCCTGTCAGACATGATCAAACTGTTCAATAATAGCCGAGAGAACCGCAGGTAAGGAGACGACAGCCCTGTAAGACGGAGCCCCGCATCTCCCAGAAGCCTCCTCCTTTTTTTTTTTTTTTACATGTCTAAGGTAGAGAGAGAGAGAGATGGGAGCTGTACCGAATAAAACTGCAGTGGGCCTCAAGATGCTTTTAGGGGAGTTAGTTTATAGTCCATTTACTCTATTTAGCTCTGCCTGTCCTTTCTGGAACCAACCACTGCTGTTTGAGGCTGATGTAATGTTTCCTGGAATGTCACACCTAGACACAAACGCACCCTATTGGCTATTCTGCGAATGGAAAGCCTTCCATGAACAGGGAGATGACCAAGTCACTATTGCAATACCTCAATCAAAGATAAATAGCAGTGAAACGGATATTTTAATTCTTTTTTTTCAAATAAATGTTATTGTGTTTTCAAGAAAGGAGGTTACGGGTGGAAAGGTTTTGAGTAACAAGACAACACGCGCCGCCTCCGTCTCATGTGTGTTCCTGTCCCGTACGTGTGTCAGGAGCCTGCTGCAGTGCTCCGTGTGGCAGGAGTGGATGCTCTCTCTGTGCTTCATCAACCCGCGCAACAGCGAGGAGCAGAAGCTGACGGAGATGGTGTACGCCATCTTCCGCATCCTGCTCTACCACGCCATCAAGTACGAGTGGGGCGGCTGGCGCGTCTGGGTAGACACCCTGTCCATCACGCACTCCAAGGTCAGGGCGCTAACGTCGCGTTAGCGGTTTTGAAGCGCATGCTCTGTTTACCTTTTGCATGTGTGGAGGCTTCGGTTCTCAGCTTTATCCCTTTCACTCCTTCCGTCTTTCCTGTGTTGTGTTCCCTTTTTATTTAGTCCTGCACGTTTCTTTTGTTATCTAAACACACAACCCACAACACACACACTTGTGTCTTTCCATGGTTCCATGGCCTATATACGCTACAAAACTCTCCTGCATTTAGGGGCAATGACCAGCTTCAGAAAGTGCTAACGTTACGTCACATCAATGCGCTAAACCAGCTGATTTCACTAATTAGTTTCTATCTGTGAAGTTGTATTAGTGTATGATGGTTTAGCATGGGTGAAACAATTGCATAATTGCATAATATAATACTTTAATACTTTTACTTTCCAAACCAGCATTTTTTTCTGGTTTCTGGTTTCTTCTCCCATGTCCAGATGCTCAGACAGCGATATTCACTTCACTCAAAGCCCTCAAATGTTTGGTTTAATCCTCACATGATAGCATTCCCAGAATAAGAAGTTAAAGACCTTGGCGCTCTTGAATGCCTTTTTAGAAAGTCACACTGTTAGAAAGCTGAGTGACGGACTGAGTGCTACTTTCTCGTGCCCATCAGATCCAGCTATGGAAACTATACTGTGATTATGATGTAGAAATTAGTCACAGTATAAATGGCTTCGTATGACCCTAGCAGCCCTTTCATTCTTCTGTTTATGTATAGGATCTCTCCCTTTCACGTCGAACAGATAAAAATAAACTCCTGGCACTTCTTATTTCCAAAAAACGAATTCAAAAAGCGGCTTTAGAAATTCAGTGTTGATATCGGGTTGCCTTACTCTGTTCCAACGCAGTGAAGTAATTCAGGTTGGTGTCAGATTGTGGTCTAGGTTTTTTTTTAAAGCCTGGAAGAGTGAAGGTTGCGTCGAAGAAGTCCTGGTGATTTGAGACTGGGTGTTGGGAGGGTCCTTTACCAGTAGGGGGCGCAGACAGACTGTTTGGCAGATGATCATTTGGAAGGCCAAGTTGCAGAGGATGTGTGTTGTAGATGTATAATGGACTACTTTCCACACCAACCTCAACAATAGAGTTAACCTCTGTTTCAGAGGAATAAATCAAGTACCTTAGCAATAAAAAACTGTATTCAATGCAGGAATTGGGATTAACTCTACAGCAGGGAGGAAATACTGCATCTGTGGCACAGTAGCAAAATCAATGCATGTTTTGCTAGCTGTAGGTTTATATTTTGGCAAGCCTTACATAATCATATCATTATAGCACTGGTTTTGTAACCAGTCTATTTATTATTTTTCTTTTGATTAACCCGAGCAAGGCCCATAGATTTATAATTTAATAATCTTTCATTATTCTGGATACAAATAGTGCATGTTCAACTTTTAATAGTAGGATTTTTCAATTTTCAGATGAAACGGCTTCATTGTAATTCAAATAATTTGTCCAATTTTCCACCAGACTTCCCTGAGAAAAATATAGACTCCAATGTCACTTGTAATTTATGAATAAGAACATGGCTGTGTGGGATCACTTTCTCCTTAAGCTTATTGTTCTAGCAGGTTACCCACGGTAACACATAGTCGCAGCATGTTGCAGTTCCAGGCTGCACAGTGCCTAGTTTGGTATTGTGCAGGAATGGCTCATTCTTCTTCGTACAAGACAGACTGTAATTGCCTTTTCACTATAATTGCACAAGATTAATGTGGTTTCTTTCTGCCTCTATTTACAATGCCCAGCACTAATCTAAAAACAGAACTTCACACGTGCACCATGTGAACACAGGCGCACACATACGCCTGGCTAGAGGAGCTCACATACGTACACACACACACGCACGCGCGCACATGCCCGCACACACACAGATATTGCAGGCTTCCCTGCTGAGAGGCGGCTAGGTGCGGCAAGCGCTAGCCATCAAGATACATGCATCTGCTGTAAAGAAAAAAAAAAGCTAAAGAAACTCAATTGCAATTTTATTGTCCCGTTTGATAGATTTCCTGCCACTTTTGTAGCACAGAAGCTGTTTGTCACTGTTGCTCTTTCTCCCCCAACTACTGCAGGGGTGTGTGTTTGTGTGTGCGTGCGCGCGTTCACACACTTAGTGTTTTCCCTGAGTGTGTCTGTGTGTAATTGTACAGGTGTGGATGCATATGTTTACAAACAGTCTGGTACAAATTTTTTTATATTTTGCATAGGTGTGTATGGATGACGTCGGGCCATAGGAAGCCCCTTTTTCTCTGAGCCAATTGAATATTCATCTGAGCCTGTGCCTGAACAATCAGAGAAACAAGGCCTGGTAAATACAACCAGCCCACTGGGAGCCCCCTTGATATGCATTTATAAATATATACAGGTGTAGACCTCTTGTATTCCTGCTCTCTCTACCTTGCGTACGTGCTGCATTCATTGAAAGACGGCAGGGAGGAGAATGTTCTCTGTAATGTCTATTTTTCTTACAGGAGATTAGAGACGGTCCAGTCTAGGAGACCTGTTTATGTTATTTATTTATTTATGTTAATTTCTTGCTACGTAATACATTGTCTTTTTGTTTTCTGGTGTTGAACTTTTTAGTGGAAAAAAAGGATTTGTCTCATTTGTCTAATGTCTGCATTTGTCTACTGTCTGCATTTGGTCTGTATGTTCGTCCCTCCCCCGCATTACTCGCCCCTCGAATACAACTGCTACTATCTTCCAGAATGTTCTTATAGGAAAATCCTATGTAGATTTGGGTTCCTACTGCACCTGTTATAGAGCGTTGAAAAAGATGATCAGGGGAGGTATTATTAAATTATTATATATTATTAAATACAACTGTAAATGTGACCTAGCTGTTCTTATGTTATGCTGCTATTTATTCTCTCCGGTCTAAGATCTATAGTGTGATCGACTGATCAGATATAAAGGGTGAATGGGACATTCAGGCAGAGACTCCGGATGGTTCCATCTCGATGCTGGACTTGTCCGACCTGCCGCTGAGCAAAAGCAGCTCCGAATGCCATGAGATGTTTTACATATCTCCGCAGGCATGCTTCTTTTGTTTTTCTGCTCCCCGGAGGTTTAGTAATGGGCTCTGGCCTAGGGACTAGACCCATTTGGATGCTGGAGATGTTTAGATTGAAAAGAGCTACTGTGTCTGTCCTTCAATCTGTGTGTCCCAGACCACGAGTATGAGCGTGAGAGGGAGTTTGAGGGTGCAATTTGTTTGTGTGTGTGTGTTGTGTGTGTGTGTGTGTGTGTGTCATGAGTAGGTCAGCGTTCTGTATCTGTGCCTTCCCGAGAAGCCAGATGTTTCTGCAGGTGGGCATGCTGACACCACAGCTCTCCCCCTCCCAACCAAGGTGCCCCTCGTGCTGCTCCGCAGGCAGCTGGAGCTGAGCTGCTCCTAGGAGGAGAGGAGCCGGTGCGTGAAGGGCCCTCTGTCCTTCAGCCTCCCGCCGTCACTTGGCTGCGTTAAGCGTCACTCGGCGTTCTCCCAGGGCTGCTGGTGCTACACAGATAAATACAAGCAGCAGTGACAGCCCTTGTTGATGTTTGGGGCGCCAAGCCACTGATATTCTTTTTCTCTTTTGAATGTCGACATTAAAACCTCCCAGATTTAACATGGATCCGTCCAATATGGCTGTGAGAAGTGGAGAATGTTTTGTTGTCGTTCTTTGACGAATCCGCCTATCCTCTACTCGGTGTTCTTCATCCACTGCCCTGCCTGTTTTAGATGGCTCCCTGCTCCAACGCACCTCCGGCATCAATCTCTGCAGAAGCCCTGTTGACGACCCATTTGTTTGACTCCGGTGTGATGGAGCAGGGAAACAGTGGTTCCCCACGACCGGGGTTGAAGAACACTGCAATTGTATTATTGTATGCAATTGTAATTGTGTCTGGAGTCAAATATCTGTGTAATAATTAGTTGAGTCAAAAGGAGCTAAACAGTTTGGGCCTGCACTGAGACATTACTCTGTTTTCAGCCTGACTCTTGTTTTCAGCCCGGGCGTGGAGATCCTGTAGAACCATTGACGAGTGAACAAAAGGCTGGGAAATTGAGAACATACGAGTATTGATCCTCGTCAGATAATGGCTGTGTGTCGAGTCAAGTCCGCACTGTGCATTCCCATACGGTACCAGTGTGTTTGCTCCGCTCTAATGCCTACATTATCCCCCCAGAGAATAAGGAAAACAGAGTTTAAGAAAAGGGGTGAGAAACGGTGAGATTTGAGAACGAGCGCAGGACCGTGTGCCGGCAGGACCGTGGCAGCAGGCGACATTGATTTGGGAGGAGGAATTGCATTTAGTTAATCGGATTAGACCCCCGCGGCCCTCCCCGTTTCCCCCTTTGTTTTGCGGTCACTCCCTATCTATTGATCTCAATAGGGACTCCCAAGTTCCCGCTCCTTTACCTGGACCCAGCACTGAGCCATCCCTACAGTGTGGTCCGGTGCCCACACTGTACCGCACAAGGCGACCCCCTGCCAGGCACCGTTAGCCGTCTGTCGTCTGGTAGTTTTCTTTGGTTAGAATGGATGACTTAGTGGTGTTGTGTCTGCAATATAGTAATCCTCTAGTCTTGGCCTTGAACACTAGCTCGGTGCAGTATATTATCACTATTTATTTCTTTATTTAATAACAAAAAACTTATATCTATAATATACTTTTTCTGCACTGCATCCATTTAAGTCCATGTTACCTGTCACATTAGAAAAGCCCACCATGTTTTTGTACATTACCATAACATTTTCCCATACACCACCGAGGCCATGAGTAGAATGGACTCAGATTAGATCAATGCTGATGTCGGGGGGGCCACCCAAGGCAGTTTCTATATATCGTAGCAACGCTAACTGCTCTTTTATAAAAACAGAGACCTACACTACCTCCGTCTAATGGTAACTGGATCGGGTACAGAGCCCCATTTAAGGCCAGCATACATCATCTTAATGTACGTGTACTGTGTCCTGACTCTATGACGTTATGGGCTGCTCTGCGCTCTGGCAAGATTTCCATAGGAGTGCACTCTAAAGGCAGCCTTTTAATTGCTAAAAAATGCTAAATGTCAAATTAAGCTGAAACTAATGGAGTATAAGGGCTTGTGTGTGTGTGTGTGTGTGTGTGTGTGTGTGTGATTACTAGTCGACATGGCAAAGAGAGCGAGAGATGCTATCGATGCATTTAGAAAAAAGCTCTATACCCAGAGAAAACCGCTATGGATTAACAATCACTGCTTTCCCCAACAGAAAGATTAATGAGCCCCCATGTAGCAGGCTAATTTAGAACAATAACGCCTAATTAATTACAAATAATCAGCCCTCTCTCTTCCTCTTTTCTTTCTTTCTGCCTTTGCTCGCTTGCTTGTTTCTCCTTTGCATGCTGTCACACTTTTTCTTTCTCCCTTTTGATCTCTTGCTTGTTCTTCCTCTGCTAAGGTCTGTTTCTCTCTCTCTCTCTCTCTCTCTCTCTCTCTCTCTCTCTCTCTCTCTCTCTCTCTCACTCTGTCTAAACAGCCTCAGGTGAAAAAGCAGGAAAGTCGGACTAGTTCCACTCTCCCCCTCCAAGCCCGTCTTTGACTTTCTGTCCTCCAGGCCCAGTGATTAATGCAGGGTCTTAAATTAGGCGTGGGTGGATTTGCCAATGCCGGACACGCACTCTGCACAGCTAGCAGACACACACCAACAGTATCTACTGCTAATCTATGACTGCTTACATGGAAAGGCTCTTCCTCAAATGCCACTGCAGCCCATTGTCGCTATAGACTAGCAGTCTAGTTTAGCCATATCAGATGGTAAGAAGACTGATAGAGATTAATAAGCCGTGGCGCGGCTGCATGTATTGAGAGACAGCGTTTTGAAAGTTGGTGCGTATCACGAGCAAATGACCCCATCGTTGCAAAGTTTGATTAACTGATTAATTTATGTAAATAGTCTCTTTCATCTAAACATTCACACAGCTTGCTGGCTATTTGTTAGCAAATGGCATGTACATTTTTATATCAAACTTCAAGAAGTCTAGAAGGTTCTTTGGTTCGCTAACCTACATTTTGATGTGTTTTACAGGTAGCCTTTGAGCAGCACAAAGAGCACCTTTCCCGCATGTTTCGGCAGTACCAGCAAAGCGAGACAGTGGGCTCTGGTAGCACAATCCGCACCGTCTCCGGTGCCAGCCATAACTCTGACGCTCTGGAACGTGCCAACGGGGAACACAGACAGGAAACCGCCCCTTCCACTGTCATTGAACTTACTGTTGACGAAGCGACCCACAATAAGAAGACACCTGCTTTAGCTTCCACTCCCACCTTCACCGCTGCACCACCAGAAGGCACTGATGAGAGAGGGCACACGCCCATAACTGTGTCCAACATTCTGATGAGGGACGATGAATACGAAGACCAGCGGCTGGCACAAGATGGAGATGGAGACAAGAAGATACCCACGGAGACACCAAGACTGTCTGAAGAGGGTGGCAACACAGACTCCAACCAACAGGGAGAGCTAACGGTGACGTCAGCTGTGAAGACTGCTACTGTTACGCAGGCTAGCAGTCCAACAGAAATAGACGGCAGTGCAAAATCTGAAAAAAATGACCCTAAAGGAGACTATAGCAAAACACCTGAGATTACGGCCACTCCAACAGATGCATCTGATGACGAAAGGTCTTCTGAAAGTGAAAAGAACAAAACCTCCATGACAGAAGACTCTTTGACTGAAGCCGATGCGGAGCCGGAGGCAACATCACAGCCCGGAGTTGAAGAAGGCCAAACATCCCCCAACACGTCGCCTGTTGAAGACCAGGTCCGCTCAGGTGACGCTCGTGGTAACCAAGAGGAAGGAAAGAAGGTGGTCGAAAATGAGGGAGAGGGGAAAAGCAAAGACGATGACCTTAAAGGACAGGAGTCGAAGACGGGGGAGACAAAAGATGACAAGAAAGAAGATGGGGTTGATAAAATAAAGGAGGGTGAAGAGAAAGGCTCGGACAGTCCAAGTTTAGTATCGTCTCCAGCTGAAACACCGGAGCAACCGCCCATGGAGACGGTCACCCAACACAACCAGTTTTCCTCCGACACCCCTACTGCGGACCAGGTGTCCACAGTGCCCTCTACAGCCCAGGAAGCCACAGCACCAACAGACTCTGCCTTGTCCATCTCACCTCTGCAGCCTTCAGAGGCCACAGGCTCCAGTACAGAGAAAGCCCTGAACAGTGCCCCTGAAAGCACCACAGCAACCCCTAGTGACACACAGAAGAGTGCAGAATCTGTCCACAAGACCAAAGAGATCAAGATCGCCAGACTGGATGTGTCCAATGTGGCCTTAGACACAGAGCGACTTGAACTGAAGGAAACCTCTACAGCTGTATGTGATTTTATTTTGCGATATTCTGTATTTCCTATGCATCTCACAATATGTAATGCATTATTTAAATGCCCAGTTCTTCTAACTGATGAGATGTATAGGCGGTCTGTAACTGATTCCTCGTGGCACCACCTCATGTCAAAGCTAATAAAAGGTTTCTCTGGGTTGCATGTGTTTGTAGGAAGCGAGCCAAGGCCAGTCAGCAGCTGCAGGGGCTTCGAGCCAGGCCCGAGAGGGCAGCACCTCTGCCTCACGCTCCACCATGTTCCGTATCCCAGAATTCTCCTGGTCTCACATGCACCAGCGCCTTCTCACCGACCTGCTTTTCTCCATCGAGACAGATGTCCAGATGTGGAGAAGGTGCGGTGGTAAACATACTGTATTAAAGGGACTAAAGTGCATCTCATCGTCCAGAAGGCGGTAGAGCTGTGAAATGTCGGGTCTTCGTAACGCATCGGGAAACGTTTTCCCGCTGTCTTTTAATCATCCCTCTTTGACTCTTCACCTCTCAGCCACTCCACGAAGACAGTGCTGGACTTCGTGAACAGCAGTGAGAACGTGGTGTTTGTCCACAACACCGTGCACCTCATCTCCCAGGTGGTGGACAACCTGATCATGGCTTGTGGGGGCATCCTGCCCCTGCTGTCTGCAGCCACCTCCTCCTCCGTGAGTCTGTTTTAGTGCGTCTGCATTCGGTAGCGTAGCTCCAGACGGCGCTAGTCACAGGGGGTTATACATCTACCGCGTTGACCTTTCCCCAATCACATTAGACTACAGTTAGCCGCTCTCTAACACGGTTAGTTTGTTTTTCGTATTGTCTGACCCCGGTGGACCGTAGCTCTCGTGTAACATGATTCCACGCCTCTGTCAATACACTCCCATTTGGCTTGAGTAGCTTGTCCGAGGAGACGGAGGTTTAGGTACAGTTCCATGATAATTCAGTTACATGTGGCCATTTTGCTTTTGTAATCAAATTTATAACTGGATGCAATGGATTCCCGTTTGAATTGGCCTGGATTATTTTGATTGGACATTTTAATACATTTCTCCGGTTATATTCTGCCATGTAATTATGGCTAATGTATTCAGGATAACTTCCAGTGTTAATCACCTTTTATTTTCCACATAGCTTGAATGAACAGGCCCCTTATACAAATAACTTGACATTCGGACATTCTAACATCATTAGTTGTCTAATCACTCTGCTTCTCTGGTACCAGCATGAGCTGGAGAACATTGAGCCGTCGCACGGTTTGGCGGTGGAGGCTTCAGTCACCTTCCTTCAGCGCCTCATCAGCCTTGTGGACGTTCTCATCTTCGCCAGCTCCCTAAACTTCACAGAGATCGAGGCAGAGAAGAACATGTCCTCCGGAGGAATCCTGCGCCAGTGCCTTCGTCTTGGTAGGTGTAGAGCACCGGTTCTCTACCTGTTTTTGCAGAGCCGTTTTTCAACCTTGGTGTGTCTCATGTCATGTGATCCATTCTGGCTTCCTCTTTCTGTGTCAATGTCCCTCTCCTATCTGCTCCATCTGTCCTCATATTCTTTCATTAATCCAATCTCTTCTCCTCGTTGATCCCTTCATTTCCTGACCTTTTTACAATTACTTTTACTCTCGTCTTGTTTACCATCACTTGAGTTTTTATTTATTTTATTTTCAGATGTGTGTCTACTCTTCCATGGCCTCTTTCCTCTATTTCCTCCTCCTTATCTCCTCATTTTACCTGTGCCTCTCTCCTCCCTTGCCCATCGATCCTTCTCATATCAACCAGTACGCAGTAGGCTCTTGCATCAGTCCCAGGCATGGCTCCCTATAGCCTTTTTGATTTCCCCCCACCTTCTGAACCCCCCCCCCCCTGCTCCCTTCTCCCCCTCCATCTCGCTCTGCCACTCTCATTCCCCCAGCCTCTGTCTCTCTGTACTCCTATCAGCCCTGCCTTATCTTGTTATTATAACCCCACTGCATGGCAACACTCTAAAATGGCCACTATCATGATATAGTACAGTGCATGCTCCATAATGGCCTTGGCTGCAGCACTGCAGTGAAGCCCCCAGGCCTTTTTCCTCCCTTCTGTTCCAGACTATTAAAGTTTCCTTTGACAGCTTCAAGAGCCAGCTAGAGAAAACAATTGAAATACTTACATTATTCATTTTATGTGGTGCACCTTCCCAACACACACACAAATCAACCAGATGCACTGTACGGTACATGTACACACAAGAGATACTCACACATTCAAATGATGCTGTGTGAAATAAAATAATTCTTCTATGCTTAAGGCAATGAAGCATATCAAGGTGTCTTTGCTCTTGGGTTCTGAATGCGGAATAAGAAAACGAAATCATCTGTATGTCACGTTGTTAAGCAGATGGCGCTTTGTAGCTCTGACACCATTCAAAAGCATTTGTTTCTCTTTCGGACGGAGCTTTGCCGGTGAACTACGAGTCCGCTTTTAGCAAGCAGCCGTTATGAAATGAATATTTGATGAGGTATGCTCTCCCTATTGCTGGCACCTAATCTGATTTGGGGAGATTGTAACAAGGTTTTAGCCTCTCCGCCCCTTTCTGCCTCTTTCTTGTTATAAATGGTTGTATGAATGAGCAGTCCTAATGGAAAAAGCGAGCCCATTTCCAGGCAGAATAATTCCACACACCCCCTCCTCCTTGTAATCTAAACGGCTCGGAGTTAACATTTGTCAGGTGTCAAATATTAAGCGGGGGAAAAAAATAAATAAATAAAACATCAAAGCATACATACGGTAGATTAGAAACTGAAAATGTGCCATTTGTGGCTTTAGCCTACCCAGAGTTATCTGCTAGGCAGTCTAGCTCTACCATTTGTTATGGGAGCTCCAGGCAGACTGTGATGCAGGAGCACCGTGTGACCTTGGGAGGAGAGGTGGAGCAGGGAATGGTGAACGATGCTGCCAGGAACGACCGGAGCACCGACCTTGTCCTGGCCCCCCATTTTTCTCCTTTGTTTTTGTGTCTGTCTCCCTCTCAAGCCTGGCCCTATCTGTCCCCGTCGCCAAGACAACGTTTTGACCCGTTTCACTTTGCCCGTCTGTATTTTCAGTCTCTTTTTTCCCCCCCATCTATTCTTCTTTCTCTATCTCGTTACACTGGTGCCTCTGTTTGGCAATGTCCTACATAATATCTCTCTCTCTTCGTCCTTCCCCAGTGTGTGCCATGGCAGTGAGGAACTGTCTGGAGTGTCAGCAGCATGCCCGCGCCAAACCTGCCACAGAAGGCTCGGCCCGGGGCTACGCAGCCATGCCCAGCACCCTACTGGGAGCAGCCAAGTCCACGGCCGCTCAGGCAAGTAACCCCAGCGCTCAAATACTTGGCTCGCGTCTTCTTTTTCTGGACTCCCGCTTCGGCTTTTAATTTTCCACATTTGCTGCTCTCTGTCCTCCAGGTCATTATTTAACCCACGTTTGGAGGGGTTTTCCCCCAAAGAATGTTGTATTTGTTGCTTCCGCCAATAATGGTTTATATTGAATAACCTTTACAACAACATGTATACAGTATAATGGATAGGCGGGCTGCATTACCTCAGTGTTGGTGAGGTTTACACTGAGGGCTTGATTTGAACCCTCTGCCCCCACAGAAATGCCCTTTGGCATGCGTTTCCTTACCTCTACTTTTCCACTTTATTAGTGCACAAGTTAAGAAATGAAAGATATATCGAATAACATCTGCGATAGATTTTGTTTTTACTACACACATCATCATTTTTCAGTTTCACCTCCTCTAGCCTGGTGGGTCAGCTCAACCGACGACAACAAAGTGTTATTGCATTAGCTCATATCTTATTGTGTTACCGCACTAGCTGCTATATGTTACACCAGATAGGGCCCTTTGTCACTGCCCTTTTGATTTGATACAGTGACTTCCAGTAAAGTTGTGCCTTTCTTCCGTGAAATTGGTGTATACATGCTCATTTATAATGCAGTGCCTCTATAGGAAAGCCATTATGTTAAGGACCGGGTCCCAAGAATGATGGCTTCTTTAAATATTACCTTTTTTTAAGCCTTTTGTTTGACTAATACAGCAACATCTTTTCTGCTATGAAAGTGGGGTTTGTTCTTTGCACTAATTTGACTCAAATGTTATGGATGCTTTATTGTCTGTTGTGTGTTATGTAGAGCCCTGTGGATGCAGTGACAGGTGGAATGTCTCCAGTTAGAGATCTAGACCGGCTATTGCAGGACATGGACATCAACCGCCTCAGGGCTGTCGTCTTCAGAGATATCGTGAGTTGCCTCAAACGTAGCACACAAACGCACAGGGAAAAAAAAATATCACACTCGGCTCGGCTACCATGGAGCCTCTCCATTACAAATGCACGTTGTTTAGTGTGTGTTGCGTTTGTTTCAGGAGGACAGTAAGCAGGCTCAGTTTCTGGCTCTAGCCGTGGTCTACTTCATCTCCGTCCTCATGGTGTCAAAGTACCGCGACATCCTGGAGCCCCACAATGACAAGAAACACCCTCAGCGCTCCCAGTCCACCAGGAGCACAGGTACGCAGCGAGGAACGCACTGCCTAGCAAGACGGCTAACATTGGAGTCATTGGCAGATGCTAAATGCTAAATGTCATGCTACTTCTTAGGTGTTATTGGTATAGGAAACATATAAAGTGTCTATAGGTACAGTGTTTTCCAAGAGATATATGTATATACATATGTCTCTTATTAAATCTAGTTGACTGGGCTAATGTTTGTCGCTCTTGTTGGTGTTTTTTTTGTGTCATCCATGTCTTCTTAGACAGCGGTGCTGCCCCCGGTGGACTGGACCTCGAGAATGGCGTGTCCCTTCGACGCTGCGACTCCGGCATCAGCGACGACCAAGGCGCGGCCGGTGGTGGCGAGGCGGACCTGTCGGCTCGCGGCCCGGACGCCATCTCGGAGGCCCTGTCTACGCTGTCCTCCGAGGTGCGGCCCGGTGCGGCAGGCGATGCCAGGGGCAAGAACGTGAAGGACATCCTCCGCAGCCTGGTGAGCGCGCCGGCTGACGACCTCATGGTTGACCCCGGCTTGCTGCCGTTGTCGTTTCTCGGAGGCGTCGGCGACGCAGCCCGGGACCCTGCGACGCAGTTTCGCTCCTTTGACAGGTGAGGCGGTGGGGGGGGGGGGTCACACGTACACTGCACACACACACACACACACACACACACAGTGTTATGCTGACATATAAACAACCCAGTTACTCTGAAATGCACACAGATCAGTCAGTCAAGGCAACAATTAGTATTATTGCTTATGCAAATAAATGCCTGTTTGCAATGCATTTTATTGTCATTCCAATATCAAAAGAGAAAATGGTTTACAGGTTTGGTACTACACATACTGTATTACACAGGTATAAATACAGATACTAGAAACAGCCTTTTTGCCTGTATTGATGAACAGTGGTCGACATTCTCCTTGTCCGAGGCTAACACGGGTGGAGGCCTTGACAAGCTTGTCAAAGAGCGCATGCTGGATCCCCTCGTTAAAAGTACTTCTTTGTTCACTTCACGTCAGTTATCCTGACCTGGCGCTTAGATAGGCTACCTCAGTGGAGAATGAGGCAGACATTTATTTAAACAAAACATTTGAGCCGAGGAATCTTCTTTCTCAGACTCTTTCCCGCCGGCTCCCACTCTTTTTCCTGTTAGCTGTCAACGCACGCCCTCAGCCCAAACAAACAGCCCTACAAAATACCTGTCTTTAAAGAGAAAACAAAAAACATCAAAACGATGGCGGCATGTCTGCCAGCGGGCGGGGAATAAAGAGAAGAGCAAGACGAGGCTGGCAGGAAGCGTCACCGTGATATTTAATGGCTTTCTGTTTCATCCCTCGCTCTCCTCTTCTCGTCCAGCCTTTACTAGGCCCTCTATGTGGCATTAACAGATGTATGAATAGCGTTCCTCGGGGGGAGGCACGTGGGGGCCGGCGGCTGGGTTAGAGAGAGAGGGGAGCGGAGAGCGTTGCCGGAGTGGGGGGTACTGTAGCCACAGACGGGCCTAAGTGAGACACGACGAAGCCCCCGTCTGTTTCTCATTTAGAGCATTGTCTCTGTGGCAGACATTCACAAATGGGAGCAGAGGAAGAGAGAGCTTGGTGAAGACTAACAGAGAGAGAGAGAGAGAGAGAGAGAGAGGGGCGTGCCTCCACAGGGGAGATGTCAAGTCAAGGTTCTCATGTCTTGACGAAAGCATTTCTCCATCTCTCTGTCTCACACAACACACACACGGCCCCCCTCCCTCACAAACTACTGTGGGAATTCGGGGGCATCTCTGTGATCGCGGTTCTTTATCTGAGGAATTCTTTGTCAGGACTTGGGGCGCTCCTCATATCAGGGGGATTAGACTGGCTCCTGTCCGCTGAGCACACACCGGGGCATGGCAGCTGGAGAACATAGGCTCGCACGCCGCCGGTGGGAAACCTCTGTGTGCCACGGCCGACGGGCTGAAGGCCTCGTCGCTGGGGGGGTTAAAGAGCCCAGCGCGCACACACGCACATGCACACGCACACAAGCTTCTCCTTATCTCCTAGCTGGATCCGCCTGCTCTGAGGTGCCGAGTTATCTTGATGGCTGCAGCTCTAAAGCAGCGGGACATGGTTCTCATGTACTTTTATTCTCCAGTGTTTCTCAATACCTTCACCGTCCCTGCACAAAAACTAACTCCATCCATCACCAGCTTCTATCTTTCTAAACAAAGAACCCATTTCCATGACAGGGGATTAATATTGTACTAGCACCAGGCCGATGGTATTTATAACCTCGTTCTAATGGCTTAATATCTCTCGGGCTAGTGTTGTAAAGCATCTCCTGCTAACCTGCATTCTTATGTATGCTCCTGCAACATTCTATTCTGACATTCTCCTACTCATACATGGCAGCTCTGTGTTGGACCAGGCGACTGGATTTATAAGTCTTATGTATTGAGGTTTAAAGAAAAAATGGGGATCCCCCCTGATTTTACAAACTACGGTGGGTCGCGTGGGGGTAGGCGGGGGTCTTTTGATTTATTTACTAGCAAAGACCTGCTGGGTCTCTCCCATCCATTTCCCAGCGATGCCCCTGTTATGACAGCCCGTCTGCAAATATTTGCTGACGCTAACCAGAGCTAAACAGTGTCATTGTACGAGCCGGTGATTTAGACTGCGTGGTTCAGCAGAATATGCGAGGGCTAGACATGGGGATATACATAGCGCATAGCTGTTTGCATTCCTGGCCTCGATGTAGAGATGAGCTGAGTCGGACGGTGAAGTGTTGCTAGTGTTCGTGTCGGTAGCAAACACTTTTTGTGTGTCCGACAAATATAATTACCCCCTTAAACCTCCCTCACCTAACATGGATAACTGGCAGGGTTGGAGCTAGGACAAAACAACTGAAAAACAGGGTGTGTACAACTTTTCCCGTGGCTATACACCTGCAGTACATTCATGGGCAAAACAGTGACGAATGACCCAGCTCCTTTACCACTTTGTCTTGTTGGTGAGCTGCAGTCTTGTATGTGTCCTTTACATACATGAATTCTGTACTGTAGCTGGCAGGGAACAGTAGCGAAAGGAGAACCAGCAGTGTGATATTTAAAGAGTACGTATTTAGGTCTGCAAAGGAACTTGAGCACACACTCGCTGCGAGCACACAAAAACACACATGTAAGCCCTCAATACGCCTGGGGCCCTGAGGGTCCCAGTCGCCCCCGTCATAAATCACTGATGTCATCGAGGGGATGCCCCTCCCACCTGGTCGTTCAGCGAGTGACTTGTGTCGGGGGGGTTGATTGGGAAGTTAAATATCATTGTGGACATTCACATGCACAGGGATGCATGAAATGAGGGTTGCAAGGGGGAGATCAAAGCTCTGGTAGGGTCCGGGGGGGGGGGGGGGGGGGGG
>JAODLI010000001.1:2611122-2639390 GCA_027575585.1 Percopsis omiscomaycus | reverse complement strand
CACACACACACACACACGCACACACGCATGGCACACGCACACACACACGGCATACACGCATGGCACGCGCACACACAGACACACACACACACACTTCCTCCCCTTCACATGAATAAGCCATGAGGTTAACACTCTGGAGAACGGAGGCGCGTTCACACGCGCACTAACGCACTAACGCACTTAAAACAAGCGACAATAAAACACTCACTCCCGTCCCCTGCACTTGACTCACCTGAAAATAGTCCCGCTTTCGGGAATCCCAGTGTTTACTGAACAAGGCCACGCAGGTTAAAGCCTCCTAAATAAGTCAGCTTGCAGCGCGGCCCGGCCCGCGCACACCGCCGACGCGCTTGCCCTCGGCTGTCCTGTTTGCGGGCTGAGCTGGGGGAAGGGGGGCTGACGGCTGATTAATTGACGGGGGCGTCCGCTCACGATAAGTGTGGCTAATGACCTGCTGAATAATTTACTGGGCCTGAGCTGGAGCGCACATGGCGGGGTGGGCGGGGGGGGGAACACACTGGCTTGTATGGACTTGCTCTCACACCGGGTTTTTCCCGGGCAAAGTGCCGGCACCAATGGGGTGGTTCTGTGTGTCTCCTCTGACCCGTCAACACCTCCCTCCCCACCGGGCTGGGTGCTTCACGTCAGCACCGCCCTGGTCCCCTGATACGGACCGCAATCAGGAGTACTGGCTATCTGAACAGATACATCTGTCTCTGCCTTTTCTGGCCAGCACTACCGATGGGATTCTTTGGGGTTTTATGCTGTGTATTAGTCTGTACCCACGTTTAGGCTGAGACACTCAGAAACATGCATGTTTACATGTCGTGTGTATGTATGTGGTCAAACCATTGTGGGCTTTAAGCAGCTCTATTATGCCTTAAGCATAGATCACACAAGGTCAGTGTGTAACATCTACGCTAACTCTTGCTACATCTGACCGTAAATCAACTGAAAGAAGCCTTTGATTCCTGTGCCAGCTTTCTGTCTGTTATAGGCCCACTATTTCGTGTGTGTGTGTGTGTGTGTGTGTGGCGCTACTGCTGTGCTCCTGTGCATTGATGTTGTTTTATGCTAACTGCTAACCTTTACTGCTACCCCGCTTTTGTATTTGAACGCATTCATTCTGTGTGATGTGCGCGTGACGCCCGCTGTGTACCGGGCTCTGCAGTATGTGGAGCAAGCGTCGGTTTGCGTTGGTGAGAGGGAACAGTAGCCAGTGATTCGACACTGCTCTCCCCACGTCAGCGCCGATAAGCAGGGCCAGGCTCTCTTTGATGGGACCAGTGGTCTGTCAGAGCCCTGCTCCATACTGACGGCTTATCTGCATGCTGCTCGCCTCCCCGCTCCACCGCGCTGCGAGACGGCAACAAGACGAGACACATCTGAAGTGGGGAACATCCGACGGGGTCCCGGTGTGCAGTGTGCAACCCAGCCCTCGCATGTTAAACGCTTGATTTAAACAACAAAAGACTAAAGCGCAAAATAGACATTGTTTGTGTAGAGTAAAGGGGCGCTCCTTACCCTTGTGGCGGTTAACACACCCTTAACAGTGCCTGGGAGACTGTAGTGTCCATGTAAGCAAAACAAACCCCTTTCCTTATTATTGCGTTAGTAATAGATACTGTATGGTCTGGCAAGCTAATTGATAAGCATATTAGTCTGGATGACTGACTGCGGCAGGGGGCCCATTGATTGCAGGGAAGATGGATGTGGCCATTCCAGAACATTCGGTGTCAGGAAAATCGGCCCCTAATTGCTCCTCCAGCCTAATGGGCTTCTGTTCAACTTGGAGTTCCTCCATGCGTGCCGGACACCAGCAGGTCTTCCGAGACGCGCAGTGAACTCGCGGCATCAGCGTTTTTCGGTGAAAAACCAACCGACTCTCTTGTCTGTTTTAATCTCTTCACAGAAGCGTAGTCGTGGCGCCCAAGGTGGCGGGCAAGACGCCGTCCCCCGGCTCGTCCTCGGCCACCACGCCCATCCCCTCGGCCACCGCTGCCTCCGTGTCCGCCGGTACGCCAGGCGACGGCGTGGCCGTGGTATCTGCCGGTGACTCCGCCCAGGGCGGCACGTCCGATGAATCTGCAGCTGGTGAGCGCACGCACGCACGCACGCACGCACGCACGCACGCACGCACGCACGCACGCACACACGCATACACACACACACGCACACACAAAAAAGGGTTTTTTCCCCCCCTCCATTTTAACATAGCTTGTGATTAGCCACAACAACTCACGGCTAATGAAACTGTAAGTCATTGTGTTGCGGTGAAAATGCAGGGCTGGTTTGACAGCTTCAGTGATTTGTTGGCGTGAAGAGAGTTAAGTCTTAGACTGCGATCAGCGTGATGAGAAAAGACAATATTTAGGTTCTGTGTGCATACGTGTGTCACCGCACATGTTTTATAGTGTATGCACCGCAACACCGTCGGACAGGGCCAGAATGGAGTACATGGCAGGTTTCCTTCAACTCCATTGGTTGAAGGGGAATTTCCATCCCAAAACTGGTCTACTACTGGTGTATTGTATTTTTTTCTCTCTCCAAGTTTTCTAAAGTACTCTCACTGGAACATTGTCAATGCAGAGAAATTAAAATGTCTTAAAACATGTTCACTTATTGACTGGTGACAGATAAATAGTGTTGAGAGCAGAAGGAGTGAGTGAGTGTGTGTGTGTGTGTGTGTGTGTGAAATGTTATTTCAGTGAAAATGTGTCTTTGTTTGTTTTTAAAGGAGGCACTTGCAAGTGTATTTGTGTGTTTTAGGAGAATATAGAATCAGAGAATATAGAATTTCTGCGTGTGTGTCTGCGTGTGTTTCTGCGTACGCACATGCCTGCCTGTGAATAGTGATTGAGCCGGATGCTTTGGTGGCTTATATGGAACAGAGTAGAGCGTTGTATAAACAGGCAGCTGTGTGTGTCTGTGTGTGTGTGTGTGTGTGTGTGTGTTTTAGGGGGCTGGTGGGAGGACTAATGGAGTTGAGTTCATTTACTCCTCTGTGTTTGAAGGAGCTACTCCAACTCCAGAGGGAGGCTCTCAGCAGGCCCACATGGCGCTGCTTAACGCCCTGCACACACACACACACACACACACACGCGCGCGCACACACATACATTCTCTCTTCCACATACCAGTCCGCACTCCGCGGCTGTTTGCTATGAGTTATCCCTGCTTTGAGACACTTCTGGCTGGAAAAACAAGCCCGCTGAAAGCGCTGGAGGAATCCCCCTCCTCTCTATTCAGCTGGGCATTGCTTTATTTATGAGGCACAGTGAAGGGAATTTACAACCTGATCAATCAAGCAGAGACTTTGTACCTTGTGCGCCTCTGTCTCCAGAATGAAGTCGTAAAGCACCTTTTAGCTGTATAATGAAACAGCCACGAAGATGTCCCAAAGGGATCAATTGGTATGTGAAGACATAGAAATTGAAATTTAGGAATGGGGGTGTTAACAAAATAAATCTAACCAATAAACCTTTTTAGTTGCCAATCAAGTGGAGGACGTAAACAGACATTTTAATTAATTAATTAATTTTTTTTAAGACTGAAAAGACAAGTAAATGTGTGAAAATGGGAATATATTTATATATTCCCATTTTCACACATTTACCCATATATAGCATCTATAATGCTATAAATATAGCAATGCTATATGTATGTATATGTGTGTGTGTGTATATATATATATTTTTATTTTTATTGCATTATTTATATATAGTTTTTATACTTGCAATAAACATTGTGAATAATTTATAGAAAGCTACAGCCCATATGCTAGCGACAGATATATGACACTTGGTTGTTCCAGCATGTCAACGCGTGGTATCCACCGTGTGAACTGTAACGCGATAGGAAGACGTATTGTGCCAGGAGTACATCATTCGCTATCTACACGTAAAATTACACTATGCTTATTGCACACTTGTTCCTGTTGGACCATAAATCCCCCTCTTCTACACATTTGAATGGAGACCACTGTATTATTTCATAGAACGGCGTCTGCGCGCAGATTTATGACGCTGCCCTGTCCCCTGCTGGTGTAATGTATTGGCGCGCGCGTGTGAAAATGTGCGCTTGTCTGTGCATTAAGTGTGTGTGTGTGTGCTGTGTCAGTTCTCTGTGTCTTGTGTGATTTGTGTGTGTGTGTGTGTGTGTGTGTGTGTGTGAGAGAGAGAGAGAGTCCTGTTCTTGTCCTACATCCAGACTAATAACGGACCCTCTGGTTTCCCCCTGCTTCAGGAGTCCAGGCTCCAGCCAGCACCAACCTGCCATCTGTCCCCACGCTGTCCCCCATGACCCAGAACACAGCCCCCAGTATGAGGTGATCCATCACCCTCACACCCTCACACACACACACACACACTCTTCAGTCACGTATGTTTGCTTTCTCCATCTATTAATTTTTTTTTCCTGTTATCCCACGTATATTTATTTACACATTTTGGATCTATGTATTTATATATATATGTATCATTTATTGACAAAATCATGTCGAACCTATGCCAAATATGTTTTGTCTTTTTGGGTTAATTAAACGTTTTTAGAAACGGGGCGCGATCAGATTTTATTTTCATTTATTATATTTATTATTCCAGCCCTTTCAGGCCCTTTCAGACAATGATTCTATTATTCTGTTCATGTTGTCATATGTTCTGGTGATGACCACTGTCTCTGATGCATTCCCATTCATGTGTCATGCGCACGTGGGACCACCGGGGGCGCAGCATCTCGGAGCGTTTGGAGCACGCACTGGAGAAAGCAGCTCCTCTGCTGAGGGAGATCTTCGTGGACTTTGCCCCCTTCCTCTCTCGCACCCTCCTGGGCAGCCACGGGCAGGAGCTGCTCATTGAGGGCACTAGTGAGTACTGTGAGCTGGTGCCCAACAGGGTGACACAGCAGCTATTCCCCTCTGCCTCTGTTAAGTGGAGCTCCTGATAGCTCCCCCCCCCCCATCTCACGTTTCAACACGCCCTCTTTGCATGCATGTCAAGGATAGTATATTTTATAAACGGTGGCCTAATTTAAATGCAATAAAATGTCCGTGCTGTTAATCGTGTGTGCGTGTGTGTGTGTTGAGTGGAGTGGTGGAAGGTTTCTATGGTGGCCGGGTCAGAGGCCAGCCCACTAATAGGAGTGTTTGGGATGTCTGCTGCCACCAACCAAAATGGAAAGTTGATTGATAGCTGCAAGGGGCCTGTAGAGGATGTGGGGGGGGGGGGGTGCTATGTGTGTGTGTGTGTGAGTGCTGTGTGTGTTTATGGGCTTGTGTGACAGTGTCATGTCTCTGTGTCATATGAAGCGCAACTAAAACCAAGAAAAAAGAAAAAAAGTCCTCACTCTTCCTCCTCTGGTCACTCTAGTGGCCCCCTGCCCACTGAAAGGCCTCAGATCACCATTAGGGATCAATGGGACATATGCTCGCCCACGTCTAGCCCTGTAATACAAGGCACAAATATGTATTAGTTTACAGTAACATCATGTTGGCTCATTAGGCCCATCAATACTATCTGCCCTGTTGCAGATGGCACAAGGTTAGCTTGTGTGTGTGTGTGTGTGTGTGTGTGTGTGTGTGTGTGTCTGCACATACAAGTGTTTCCACGTGTACACAAAGGCCTTCCAACAGAAACAGTTTGATTTATTCGGGGGGCCCTTTTGATGGAGACGAGCGCCAACAAAAGTTCATTTATTTATTTGTTTTTTGTGTGACTGTTTTTGCATTTGAGTGTAGTTTTAACCACCGTTAAGTCGCCCTCTCATTGTGTCTCTTCAGGCCTGGTGTGTTTGAAGTCCAGCAGCTCGGTGGTGGAACTGGTCATGCTGTTGTGTTCACAGGCAAGTCTCTACCTTCATCTCTCTCTCTCTCTCCCCCTCCCTCTCTCCCTCCTCATCCATTCCTCGTGTCTGATTTATCGGCCTCACCTTGAGTGCAGTTAATTCAGAGTCTTAAGTGGGGAAAGGTAACGTTCAGCGCGTTACCTTTCCCAGCGTAGTGGGTCTTCTACCTCCAGACTGTTTTACATTCATGCCGTTCCTGAGCGGGATCCTGCAGGAAGCCCAGAGAGAAAGTGTCTCTGGCTGCGGTTATCGGTTTGTGGGTCAAGGGGGTGGCCGACCTATCCGGGTCGACCTTTGACCCCTGAGCGCTGGCCCTTGTGGCTGGGGCCAAACTGATGAGGAGGGATAATGGTGATTTGATGCTGCTTTGCATTGATTCTCCCTCTCCCCTGTTGTCTTGGTGGGTGTTTTTGTTGCCAAGTTTATTTAGCTGACAGAGGACTCATGAATACTAATTCGGGGATCATAAGCCAGACGTGGGCAGATCGATGGTCAGGGATGTCAATATAGGACTGTGTGATTCCCTGTATGCACAGAGGGACGCGGAACTAGAGCGCTTAGTAGTCTGGGTAATAAGGCTGAACTCAAACACACAGCGTATTTTCATTTGTATCGGGCATCTGAGATGGTTAAATAAAAGTGTTACTGTTATTCATTAAATGTACACTACGATTTGTGCCAATTGGCCTTGTGATTAAAACAAGCGTAACATAAACATTGAAACTCAAAGAGTGAATGCCCTCTCTACACATGAGTGGGTGGCAGTCCTCTCTACACCTCCCCCTACAGATCTTTTAGGCTTGCACTGTTTTTTACCCCCAGTCACGCCTGATTTCTTGGACATTTGTGTTTCAGTTAGCCAGTGGTTTCGGGGTGCCATAACCGTGTCATGGGGCTTACGTTTAAAGGCTGCGGTGTTCCTCTATTCTCAGAGACATGTTTTCACACCAAAATGTGTTCATGTTCGCAGCCCTGGACAAGGGTGATGGATAGTAACTCCCCTCTGTCCTCGTGCTTATGAATCTTTCCCATTTTAGCCCCTCAGAAAAACGAAAAGATCTTCGATACGGAATCATGTTTTATTAATCACCAGGCCTTTTTTTCGTCAGTATGGCTGCACCTAGCAAATATTGTTTTAAAGATTAAACTAGCAAATACTTTTTTGATTAGTCGCCTAATCTAACGATTAATTTCTCAATCTAATAACATTTGAATACTCTATTAAGATTTAGCAATTTAATTGACCAAAAAGTAAATCATCATTTAATTGTAACTTCCACAGAGGTGCACTTTTGCAAACTCAAAAGTCTGAAATTTTTTATTTAAAAATAAATTCCAATAGTGCTTCCAATAAGATCAGTTTAATTCCGTACATAACTTTCAATAGTGCTTCCAATAAGTAACTTCAAGTAAAAAACAATGACAAAATCTGGAAAAGTTATCCATGCTTCTTTGCCTTTTCCTTAAAAATGAACAAATACAGCATAGTATTTACAATTTAAATATAGGCTACTGTCTATTGTCTGATCTCTGTGCCACTGCTGTGCCACTGCTGCTGTCCTAATACAACAGAGTTTTGTAACCTGCAACTGCTGTAGGTACTGTCACTTTAAGTGGGCGTATTGATATCCCTCATGAACACAAAACGCTAATTCAGTTCAGATGGAAGACGGTGGACTGCTTGTCGTATACGTGCAAAACTATTCGGACTGACATACCAATGTCGTTTGTCACGTTTTATGTACAAAGTATCATTATACTGACATCCTGTTGGACAATGGCTTGCTAATAAATTTGGAAACGTTAAGTGTGTGCGTGCTACTGATGTTAACCAGGCTGGCAAGAGTTCTTGGAAACAAGCGTAACTAGCAAGCCCAAGGCGTTACAAAGCTAACTAACATTATGATGTGCACACATGCCTTGGAGCGTTTTTGCTCACGTTTTCTAAGCCTTTTATCCCCTCATACTGCCCCCGGATGGCCGGTGTCATTCCAAAAAGTGATCTTTATAATAGCAATGGTATGTCTTTAACGTTTTTTGTAAGCGAATAATCATAATTGTGGCCAAAGAAGTGTAACTTGCAGTTTATAGTAAACAGGCATGACATGATTATAGGCAATAGACTACTATAGTATTGTTTCTAATGTTTATATGTGTTTGGTATGTCTAATATCCTTGTTTATATTTGGAAACTAGACTGTAATTAACATGATTTACGGATGGCTTATACATAAAATGAAGAAATGGTCTCTTGCGGACAGCAACCAGTTTTCACCACTTTTTGGCGCGAAACTGGCGGATTACCATTGGAGTGTGGTAAAAGGGGGTCAGAGTGTAATAAAAGTAATGTCAAGGCCATCTTTCCCTCAAAGATAACAATAGCGTGACACGTCGATGCATACCACGCTAATAGACGTATTTTATGTAATCGATTACGCTGACGAAGCGTCCCAGCCATATTTATCCGTTTTTTTTGAAGTAGTGCCATCTTGCCTTTGTCCCTCTCCCTTCCACCACCCTCTCCCCATTTCTCCCATCTCCCCCCCCCCTCTATTTACTTCCCATTACTCACTTCACTTCTTCTCCGAAGCAGTAATATAGCCAGATTACACGACCGTTCGGGGTGTCGGCAGCCAGGCGCAGGCTGGGGCTACTGAGCTCCAGGCTGGGGAGGTGAGGTCCCCAGACCGAGGGGCTGGGGAGAAGGCTAGAGGGGGACAAATGACAGGCTCTAATGCACCTATTTGTCATATCTGTCAGGGTGTTGTTTAATGCTAATCTAATCAAAGGCAGAATCTCTGTGATTGCCCCCTTCTCTCCCCGACACCACCACCCTTGGGTCCCCCAGCCCTAGCTATTCCTTCCTCACACTGAGCCACCAGGTCTTTCCTCGCCAAGCACACACATGCACCCACCCACCTACACACACACTCTTTCCACAAAAGAGCAAGGATTGGCCAGTGCAGTGTTGATTGCTTCAATAAATCATCCAACCATATTCTCTCACAGCTGATGCAAATGTAATTTTATTGTTGTGTTGAGGGGAAAAGGGGGGGTTGGTTATATGATATACCTTTCACCATGAAAAAAAAAAAAAGGAAAAACAGGTTTAGACTTACCTCTGGGTAAATTACACAGTATAATTGTGTGTGTGTGTGTGTGTGTGTACCCTAGTCTTTCTTCTCCATGCTCTGTGAACAGGCCGGTGCCGTGATTAATGACGTTATTTAGCCAAGTTTGCCGGGCCCTCTGGCTCAGGAAATGCCCAATCCTCCCACAGGAAGTGCCTTGGCAGCCATCTTGTACCTCTTTCCTGCCTACAAATGACCCAGCGTTAAGGAGGAGATCGACATTTCTGATTGATTCCCCTTCCTTCCCCCTCCCCCTTCTCTCTGTTCATCAGAGACGCGATGTGATACTATCTCAGTGAAATTTTAATTAATTTTCCTGTCCCTTTTGAGACGGAGTGGATCCAGGGTCAGAGGTCAGGAGGCTAGGGACGGCAGAAGAGTTTTTAATCAGGGCTCCCATGAAAGTTGCATTGGCGGCCCCATCAGCTTGGCATTGAGGAGAGGATTGTAAACCGCTGTTTGATAGCGCCCTGCGTCTAAACAACTATCACGCTGGTCCTAATGAAAGGGCCATTTTGATCGGACATTAACTGGCGGGGTGGTACGTTTTCCACACTCCGTGTCATTCTATTGATCTTCATACGGGCCTCTGCATATACAAAGTCAGGATCAATGATCATATAGCCAAGAGTATTGTTTAATACAGTGGAGTCATCCACACATCTATTGGTTTTAATGGAATAGGAGACAGCTCAAGATAGACTGTAGATAGATATACTGTAGATAGATAGACTGTAGATAGAAACAAACTACAGTCACTTAGTCATTCTTCAAAGCGTTTATTTTGTTGGCTATTTCTTTTCTCAAATAAACGCCTCGTCAGCAATAAATCAATAATTTATATTTCTAAGTGCGGCGCTCTTAAATGTTGACGTAAGGAACTAAAGGGAGGAGAGGTTTGTTTGAGCTTGACAGTATCTTGTCCATTCCACGTAATTGTATGTGATGGCGTCTTTAAAGCAGGCCTTGCATATATATTGCATGAATATCATCTGAGAGCTGTCTGGACAATCTATCAGTCACTACTGCTCTTTCTATGGCCCTAATACGCCCTGACAGTCTCTTTCCTCTCCCTCTGTCTCTCTCTCACTCTCTCTCTCCTTCCATTGTGTTACACTGTATATCCCCCTCTCTGTCATATTTACGGCTGCTGTGTTGTTTCCGGGTTGTTCTTGGCGAAGGGGCTTGAAACCAAAGGTATCAGATGAATAAATAATGCGCTGGGATAGCAAAAAAGGGCTCTCTCTCGCTCTCCGCCGGGCAGAGCTTTGAGCTTTGAGAAATCATCTCATCGGGTACCGGACAGTCCACGAACGGCGGAGGCCCATAAATCTCTGCAGTAGCTGTGTTTGTGTCCTGTAGATCAGCCATTATTGTCCAGCCCTTCTGTCAGCCCATCCATTCTCCTGCCATTTATCAGAAATGCGTCCTGTCCATGGACGGCAGGGGTGGGGGGTTCGAGGAGAGAGAGATGGGGGGTGCTTACGTGACAGTAGACTCCTGATAACAGCCACAAAAAAGAGAGACTGCACAAGTGCCAATTTCTTGTCTTCCACTTAGTTATTATGTAAGGGTTGCACACCAGTCTGTAACAAAGGTGTTATTTTGGACTCATTGTTTCCTCTTCACGTGCTGTTAGCATTAGCCGTGTGATTTAGCCCGTTGTTGCTAGATAATCCTTTTAATAGGCAAGCTGCTCAATAACGACAATGATAAGTTGCTAATCCAATGACTGGGTATTATCATATGTTCCCAGTCAGTGTTGGGAGTCAATACAGCCCGAGTTAACCTGTTTAACAGATGGGCACCTCTCTCCCAGTCACTGGGCAGAGAGACATTCGACTTCCCCCGAGCACTTGGCTCGTCTTGACCCCTGACCCCCTGACCTCCGGGTTAGGCCAAGAGTGTTGGAGCTGGGGAGTTTAACCCCCCGCAGGCAGGGAACGGGTCAGGACGTTCACCTTGCCCTGCGTGATCAATATCCTGACTCGAGAAATATGGGAACCAATTGGTGGATTAGTGGCCAAAACAAAAGCCAATACACAGCTGATACCAAAGTATTTTAAAGATACTAAGCCATCTTAGTTGTGGTGTAATATTCATCACGTTTTTGTGGTTTGCTTATTTTGACATATTTAATATCAGTAAACGGCGAGGTCGGCCTCTTCCATGCTCAAAATAAGTCTCCATATCTGTCATATCTGTCATATTTTCCTGCTTTCTTCTTTGAGTGGCTCTTTGATGGATGGAGAGCAGATTGTGTATGAAGCTCTCTGGGAGCCCAGGGAGGTGAGAGAAGTGGCCAGGAATGCGGTGAAACCAGGGGACAGAAACACTGTTCCCATCAGTCTGCTCCCAGTGCGAGCTAGGCCCCGCTGTGTAGCTAAACACACACACAGGGTTCAAGATCAGTGCAAATCAAAGTGTTATTTTTCCTCCCTCCCCTCCCTCGCTCGTTCCCGCTGCTCCCCTCCGATGCCCCTTTACAACCGTGCCACGCGGCGCTCTCCGAACCGACAACCCCTCCCCCGCACAAACACGCAAACACACACTCACACCCTCCCGTCAGGGGAATAACATCCCGTCGTACTTTCTTTTTAAAAAGGTGCGTCCCTCTGGGATTCACGGAAAACAAAAGTTACACCAACTGGCACTTAATTCCGGAGGCTCCCCACCGATGCCAGCTATGCAGCCAGATGAGGGAGGTCGGAAGGGGAGGTTGTTGTGTCATGAAGTGGACCCTTCCTGACAGGAAGTGAAGCCTCGCTGAGAGGGGAGAAGCGAGGGAGAGTCCAAAAAAATGGAGTGGCTTTTAATTTGCCTCCCCACCGTTTCTTTTTTTTTTTACTGATCTGAATTCAAGTGTCTCGGGGACTGCAGGGCCCATAATGTTGTGAGCAGTGGGTTATTTATACGCAACGTGTAATCGTGTTTCAAATAAATGAATTTCCCTGACAGGGCTCTCTCCCAGTGACAGACACTGTTGATGTTTTCTTACCTGGCAGGTTCCAAGTTATAAGGCTCTGGAATGTGTTCGTATGTCTCTCTGCCCTGCTTTCCTGCTGCTATAATGGGCTCCGAACTTCTCGGCTTGGCCCTGCGGTGGAAATTTATGTTATGGTGGTCCCTTTCTGAATTGTATGCAACTTAAGTTATGTTCATCATTTAGAGTAAGATAATATTTACGTGCATGCACGGGGCTTGTCTTTGTTTAGATATGCAGTTGGGTGTTCAGTTTTATAGGTCTGAAACCACAGTTGGTCCTCTGCTAGACCTTTAACCTTACTGTTTTAATCTGAGAAAAGCAGTTACCTATACCAATGGTCCTGCTGGTAGACAATAGTACTGTAGTATTCAATTCTAAATGATTGTGTATAAGGAATAATCTTTTCTGCATTGCATCAATGTTCATTTCCTTTTATGCTATTCAAGAACCAAAATGTTTATTAACATTTTCAGAATTATATTATATTTATTTAACAACAAAACTACAGAATAATCAAAATACCAATACCAACCTTATTAATAATATAAATAACCTTAAATTGATAGTAAAGTATAACCTTAACAAAAAGTTTGATTGAATGCAACATTTTACTGTTTTTATTAATGATCATTTTGTACACGTGAAAAGTGTTGAAAAACATATTCTGGGAATGTTGAGTTGTTTGTTTTATTTTATATTTTTAATTAAAAGTTTTTATAACTATATAAGCGTACATAATTAGGAAAAATAGAAATATTCATTATTAGTTAATCCATAATGTTTTAACGACTTAAAGCTCACCATAATTTCTGTTTAGGCAAAAAATAAATGCATTAAATGAAATGGTTTGCTTTTAAGCACATCACATGGAACTCGGAGGTTTGTTTGTTTAGGAGTGGAGTACAGCCTTCCTTTTCACACCTTGTTTTCCAGATTTATGCTGTTAGTGTAGTAATGAAAGAGACACCACAAAGTTATTCGGAGACCGTATAGTATAAATATTTTGACGTTAGGAAATATTCTGTTAGTCGTGAATGTGATCTCCTGAGCGTCACTTGGAGATGTATGTTTTTCTTAAACCAGATAGCATCAGTGCACACACATGCGGTCTGACCGGAGATGTGCACAGTGTACACATAAGTGTTAAATTATTTCTGCACACAAATACTTTCGGAACAAAGAACTTAACTTCCACGTAAATCAGCCTACAAGCGCAAGTTGAAAGGTGATTGACCGATAGCAAATCTAATACCCTACCCTAGCCTAATTATTATTTAGCCTTCGAAACATGGGCTTAAACATGGATATTAAATATTCTTTAAAAAAACTTTTTGTAATTTTTTTCAATCTTATTGGCATATCATTTGTATCAAAATGTTTTGCCAAAATATACAGCCACCACATGGAAAATGAACCGTAAATCCTTAAGAGAGGGCTCATATTTGTTAGGGCAGACACTAGCAGAAAGATTTTAATCTTTTTGATTCAGTTAAGATGGATCATCATGTTAAACCATGGAAAATTATTCATTTTTTCCTCCATGTGCTGAGCTTTTTTCTTGCAGACCTACTCTCCGTCTCAATGTAATCAGATTTATTCCAGATCCAACAGTAGTTTTTAATGTGGCTGTTTATACAGGGCATTTCCCTGAGTAAAGAAAAGCCTTAATAGGTCTCAGCTCTTGTCGTTCTGACTCAGTACTACAGTGCCACTCTTTTCCCTTATGTTCTTGTCGTCTCATCTCAAGCCCAATTCCCCTCTCCTTTCAAAACAAACAAATACTTGTGATTATGACTGATGGTATCGGAGAGTGCAAGCAACTTATTTTTTTTATTTATTTTTTGGTCAGCTCGAGGCTTTTCATTTTTCCGTTTTGGAACATATTTCCCTTAAGTTGTGGGCAAGCCGGATGGTTGTCGAACAGTTTTGCTGTGGAGGTCTGTGTTTTATCACAAGAGGTAGTGGTATATTTAGATGTTTATTATGGATAATCAGCTGTAATGACGGAAGTGCATGGCATATGTGTTTAGACTCAAAGCCTTCATCACAGAGCACTGACCAAACAAAAATTAGGACTGGCATGGACATAAATGGATCATAACATAAATTCAAAGACGCACACACAAACAATCTCAGACGCACACGCACACACTTTTCCTAGGAAGCAACTTGCGAGCCAAACAAGTTAATTTTCCTGTGCCGGCTATAGCTACACTAAACAATGGCCGAGACGTCATATGTTGACTAGTTTCCAATCAGGATCGAGGGAGGAGCGCGTTCTGCGCCCTATCATCTATTGAGAGGTCAGGTTAAAGGTGATGGGTCACAAATAGCTGCTTGTATCCTCTCATCAGGAGTGCTCCAGTCAGGGCCCCTATCGCTACCATAAAAACCGTGACACTGCTGACCAGGTCAGCCAAAAATCCAATATCCTTTCACTGACCTGTCCCGTTCTCCCACTTGTCACTATGAGATGTCCCTCCGATCGGGGTCGTTGCTTCTTTAATTCAACTAAAACACCAATTTCTCAGCCCATAATGATGCCGTTAGTCTCGCTATCACCTTTGTCTATGTCCACAGAATGCCAATGGCCTTCTCTGTTCCCGTTCACCAGATGTAATCTAAAACTAAAGGCTTTTCTTATTTTCTGGATTGGTGACATTCTATCTATTTGGTTTTTTAAATAAAAGGCATCCAAGTCAATATTATTGACAAGGAAATGAATGAATAAATTCCACGAGATGTGTCCTCCTTTTTCGACTATTTTTTCTGTTTTTCTAAAGGGTGCCCGAGCTCGTTTACAACCTCACTTCCTGCAATGTTTATTTCAAATTCAGTGAGCGTGGTACTGGTCTGGTCTGGTGTATCCTTACAGCCGCAGGCTACCACTCATGGTTAATGTCCTTCAACCGAAAGGCCCCGAGGCAACTATTGCACGCTTCCTCTGAAGCTGGCTTCAGCCACAAACACTCTTGCCAGTGCTCCCCTTTGCAAACACAGACTCCCCTCCCAGACCTGGGCTTGTATTCCCTCCGTGCCCTCTCCATTTTGAATGTATTGTAAACATGGTCAGTGCCAATACGGTCTGCCGGGACAGAAAGCACTTCTGAATGGAGTCCCTAAATGTGACGTTGTTGTCTTTTTGTGAAGTGTAGTTTGGTTATGGGGTGACGGTATGCAGGCGTCGCAGGTTTCTGTTGGTTTTCTATGATTGGTTCTGAGGGTTTGAAATTTTCTCGTGGAGGAACCTGTAGACTGTGTTGGAAAGAATTCACCTAGCACAAAAATGCCTGGGTGTGTATTCGAAATACTCGCAAGTTGAGCTTTCCGTCCACCTCGTAGCACCGATATCCTCTTGTTGGTTTACCCAGAGGACTATCGGTATATAAACACACCACTTCCTCTATCAACATTAGAGATGATGAGAGGATCCGTGTATACACACACATGTCAAATTAAATACTGCATATGCTTTGGGTACTCATGGAATTATAAAAATCATTTTTTTAAAGATCTTTGTATTAAGGTTTTTCTTAACAGGATGTAGTTACAAACTAGCTTTATGAACCAAACTGTTTGCTGAATCATACAGAATTTGTGCACCAAGCTATGATGAATGACAATTATATGAAGGGTAGCTAGGTAGTTTAGGTCTTTAACCTGAGGTTTTAAACGCATTTTTCTCCACCTCCCCTGAGAGGAAGAAGGGGAAAAAAAGTGCTGTGAAGTTCAGACAGGCCCCATGACCGTGTTGCTTTATTATTCTTTTGACGGTTGTGTGGAAGGTGCTGAAATATTGAACGGAACGCGAGAGTCGATGACCGCTGGGTTTCCCGTCTCTCTGTCGCCCCTCAAAGTTAAAGATTTAAAGTCCAACGAGGCCGCACTTTAATTGTTTAGCCTGACACCTTTAACCATAACATTGCTTGTACTGGAGGAACGTTGCACTTCCACTTGTGATAAATGCATTTAGCTCACTGCTCATTCCTTGATTCATCTTCATTCATCACCAAGTTAGCTAAGGCCTGTAGCCTGTGGTGCAAAGCAAGGCTAATCACAATTTACTGTAATAGTTTTTGTTTTATTAGATTTAGGAGAGTGGACATTAATATCCTTGTGTGTCTATTGCACACTTCAATATGTGTTCATAAAGTTTTTTTGTAAATAATTCTCTCTCATACTGTAGACTCAATAATTACTCTGACGAAGTTAGTTTACTTGCGTACTTTTTGGTGCAATTATTTTGTTGAAATACTTTTTTTCTAGGTTCTGCATTTTTAGCTTCTACATTTCTTGTCTGCCACTTTATTTATTGGTATATTAAGAGCAATTGCCTTGGAATATACTGCAAAATACATTCGTGCTAACTTAATAAAACATTTGACCGTATGTATAAAAATATAGCCCATCTGTTTCTGTACTTGTAACTCCCTTTGCGCACATTTAGCATCACCATGTGTTAAATTCATTCACAATTCATACATTGGTTAGCTCAGTTTAACATCACACTTTTGTGTGTGTGTGTGTGTGTTTGCTTGCAGGAATGGCAGAACTCCATCCAGAAGAATGCAGGCCTGGCCTTTATCGAGCTGGTCAACGAGGGCAGGTCAGTACCGGGCCTTGTTGTCTACTTCTACCTCCTCTTCCCACCGTGTCAAGCCCACGTCTCTAGCAGCAGCAGCACCTCTTCATTATCTTTCCATTGCCACCGTACACGTCTTACCTCTTAGGGCTGAGCTCCCCTGGGCCCTTCTAATGGGGCTCCTATTGGAAAAGGCCCGGAGAAAAATCAATGGTCAGAGGAAAGAGGAGCTGGGGAGAAGTGAGGACGGAGGCCTCCGGAGTTCAAGGCAGCGTTCAATACCTGCTCATCCCAGAGGGAAAAGAGGTGGTGGGGGGTTTTGATCTCTCTAGGTCCTCTATGACACTATGGAAATGGTCCCTTACCTCCCCCCACACACACACCCTCCTCCGTCCTTCTGTCGCCATGTTTGTCTGACTGAGCCTTAAGTTCACTGCTTTCCCCGCTCCCTCCCCGCCAGTGTACGATTTCCAACCCCTTCCGAAACAGGATTCCGCCATTCTCACGCTTTGACTCCCGCTAGTTCTAAAACGCATCAGCTTCTCACGCTTTCCGTTATTCATTAGCATGCGTTGTAATCGCCAGAGGCTAATCCCAGCTAATGCTAATGAGGCCGGCAGTGTAGTCCTGTGATTATGTTGGGGATCATAGGATTTGTGGTGTGCGGGTGGTGATTTGTGACCAGGGCCTCTCAAACAATAGTAAACCTTGCCTAACATTTGTGAAATAATATTATTCTCATACATACTACGTTCTGAACGGCCTCTTAAAAGCTTTATTGTTTGGATTGTTTTGGTACTGTCGTCTAATACCTAGTTGAAATATTATCAGATGACATTTTCTCCAGCTCTGTGTCTTGGATGGGTTAAGACATGGTGGGGTTGCTTGCCTGTCCACGTGCATGTGCACTTCCACATGTACCTCGAGTCTGCTTGTCCATATGTATTTGAGTGTGCAGTATCATAAAGAGGGCCAAGGGCCGGGTTATTGATGGCAGGCCCCGGAGGGGGCCGGAGAGGCTTCAGAGGCCCCCAGCACCTCCGCTCCCCTGCTGCCCTGCGCTGAAACAGCAGGCTTAGGTTACAGCCATCCCCTGGCCCCTACACCCCCACCCGCCTCCATGATCCCACCTCGGGCCTCCAGTCACCCCTCTACAGGCCCTGGACTGTTATTGTTCCACTTTGCACATGCCTGACCTCTCCGTTTGGAGAGCTGTTCCTCTGACCCGTACATACGCACGCACGCACGCACACACACACACGCACACGCACGCACGCGTGTTTTATTAACACCGATAAGAAGGCCTGGGCTACACGTGTAGCAACACGGACAGAGGTCCTCCCCCTTGTCAGATGCATATCATTAGCAAATCAATTAGCACTTGCACCCCTGTTAAAGGACGCCCCTGGCCCTGTTTCTAAATTAGATTTCCTGCTGCTTTTGCATGGTTCATTTTCAGCATTTTATGGATATTACATGGCTATTCTGCAAAGCTTTTGTATTCCTACCACAGTTGTTATACATATGTTTTATATATACAGGTGTGTTATCTTTTATTGCTTCTCTGTGGGTTCGAAAAGCTTGTAAACCTCAACATTAACTTTCTATGGGTGACCTTGAAGAATATATCAGTTTATATATTATTAAAGCTAACTTTCACTGTTAACTAAACATGGAGAGTGTTTAGTTAAAACATAACTAAAGTCAAATAATTTGCTACCTGAGTAGTTATTATATCAATGGTCATCATATTGGCAGTTGGATCGGTTTGAGATGGTTTCAAACTACTAACAATTAAGTATTAATCCAGTTTTGTGTCTTTAATACGTGTGCATGTGCATTTTGTGGGCACATCTCAATCCAATAATATGAGCAAATTTGTGTTACATTCTGTTATTTTCTTATGTAATTCTATTTTATAGAAATGGCTCATAGCTTGGTCGTGGTTTAAAAGTTTAGAAACACACTGTATTATGTTATCGCAATATTCCAGTATTCCCTCTCTCCTCCAGACTGCTGAGTCACACCATGAAGGACCACTTGGTCCGCGTGGCCAACGAGGCAGAGTTCATCCTCAGCCGACAGAGGGCTGAAGACATCCATAAGCATGCTGAGTTTGAGGTGAGATGCTGCACAGCGCTGAGACAGACTCAAAATGGCTCTTGACACGTTTTCATTTGATGTGAGGAAACACAATTACAGGCGGCAACAAATATTGAATTCCATTCAGAATAAGATGGCTGTTTTTGACACGATTTGTGAGTGGGTGATGGCAGTGTGTCCTAGCAAACGTGGTTTAAACAAGGAAGACCAATATGAAGCCTACAGTAACTGGAGCTTGAATGAAAACACAGATGGATCCACAACAGCTTTAGGTTGGTCTTGTAAGGCCGCATGCATTAATCCTGCTTTGAATCAAGTGTTTGATATCTTCCTGTTCTGTCAGGCCATATAGGAAATAGGAGAGCGAGAGCTCAGAGTGGCTGAACCGCTGGCTAGTTCAAACCTGTCAGTCATGTTTTCACATCTGTCACTGCAGACCCAGAGCATAAATGTTTACCTTTCAAACATAACTATGCTTCATAGCAATAATGACACACACACACACACACACACACACACACACACACACACACAGTTCTCTGAGACACTAGATCATGCCAGGCATGATCTAGTGTGGTGCTAATGTAGCCCCCGTGCCTCCCAGTCGAGCAGGCCTGCCTCCCTGCATACCTTCTGCTCCCTCCTTCTTTCCCACCAGCGCTCCACACAAACGCCGCCATTCACGTGCTGCGCCAGCGCCATCTTGACCCACGGGCAGCCCTTCTTGCCCCCCTACCCCAAGCCTGGCGCTGCTACACACACACAGCCCCCCCCCCCCGTCTACCTCTCTCGATCTCTCAGAAATCATTTCCTGTCCTGCTGAGGCCCTGTCCATTATACTCCCGCTGGGGGTGTATTTTGCCAGTGACAGGAATACGGCATCCTCCCCTCGCATCGCCCCACCTCCCCCCCTCCCCTCCCTCCCTCCCTCGTATTCTAGGGACCCTGCCAGGACTCAAAAGCTGCAGACAGGCACGAGAGAGCCACCGGATTGAAGGGCCGACTGTGTATGAACCCACCTTCGCCGCCCCTGAAGTCCTGGCCCACAACCCCCTGCCTTGCAGTAAAATGTTATGCTTTAAAGTTCAAGGAAGGGTCTCTCTTGCGGCCGAGTGTTGAAAGTTAATCGGAGGGGTGGGGGGGGGGGGGCAAAGCTCTTGTCAAAGTTTTGTCTTGGACTGCCGTATTATTTCACGGTTCTCATGCGGCACTATGCTGTTTTGCTGGTAACCCAGATTCTTGACCGTGTGTGTGTGTGTGTGTGTGTGTGTGTGTGTGTGTGCCATGTGAAGGGAGTCTCAGGGAAAGGAAAGATGGCTTCGGGCGTGTTGTCTGACGGACACACGGACAGTTTGTGCGCACACAGCTCCGCCCCGGCCCTCTCCTGGAGCGCTGGGCCATACCACATCTCTCTAATGTCACCATTAAACCCTGTTTTCTAATCTAGCTCGACGTCACACTCAACAGATTGGCCTGTGTTGTTGATGTCCGCATTGTCGTCTGCTGTCATACATCACTGTGTCTGCGAGTCTCATTGGAAGCACATTTTTCCTTTTCAGAATGTTTACAGCAGAGGAATCGGTTCAGTTAACATGACAACAAAGCGCTGATTTAATAGAAATAGCGCCGTGTTCTTACAATGCTTGTTGCCGTCTTACGGTTGTTTGTCTGATCACTTGTGTGAAGGAAAGCTCTGCGTGAATCCTCTCTGACACATTGGGTAGCAGAATGCTGTTGACAGACATCCCAGGCGAGCGAGTATACAGCGTCTACTGTTTTATTATTTAGTGGTTAACGTTAGCTGTTTGAATGTTCTGGCTTCCAGCACACACAGCTTTATAGACATTTCTACAGTGTAGTTTATCCCTATTGCAGTCAATGGGCCTATATGATCCTATTCGATTTGTTTTTGTATTCACTGTGTTGTTCTCAAAGAGTGAACAATAGTTTTGGCTGCATGAGCTCATTTTGATACAGGCAAGACCGTCTTAGCCATAGCCACCTATGGACCCTAATTGAAGGCTATAACTTTTATTTTGTTGTTTTCTGAGACTGATCCTGCCGCCTGTGTCCCAGTCTTCCAATTGTCCTTAATCAGATACCGACTGCAGCTTTTCCCAAACTATGTTTCACAATTGAATTCCCCACTTAAATGTAGTTGCTCCTCAGTGACCTCTGAAAAGAAGCGAACCGCTGATAAGTCTAGCTCTGATATTGCTGTATTGATTTTCGCCTCCATTCGGGCTCTGCTTGAGTCTACCCGAGCTAGTGGTTTCATTTTTGCGCTGCCACAATAAAAATAACAGGCCAATGAAACATCCCCCCGGGGGATAGGGGGGGGGGGGGTGCAGGGCTTTGACATAATTTTCAGCTCTATCTCCTAGTGTTTACCTGGATTTTGTTGTGCCCGATCTCTAGGTTTGTTATTATTTTGTCATGATTACCTCTTGTGGCTATCACTATACTGCCATGAAAATGAGCCTGTTTCAATGTAAATACAGTACCAAGTTAGCCAATAGCCGGTGCCTCACTGCAGACTGGATCTCCCCGCACAATGCTACTGTATATCCACGGTATCTACCTGCTGTTAAGGAAGCAGAAGCTGATGCCAGCCAAGGCATCACAAATGAGAATAATTCAATAGATAAAAACAAATTTATGTTTGCTGCCCTGTCAAAGTTCATATCCTGCAGAAGGCAGTGATAGAGGAGCCTTGTGATTTAGATACTGGTTTGCCTCAGAGACATAACATATTCTCTCTCTCTCTCTCTCTCTCTCTCTCTCTCTCTCTCTCTCTCTCTCTCTCTCTCTCTCTCTCTGAGACAGAATTGAGTTATCTTTGGCCCGGGGAGTAAGTTATTACAGTAGGCTCTGGGTGAAACAGAGATGAAGATAACTAGGGGGAAATCCAATTACCTTTTAGGGTTCTCTATCTAATGGGATCCTTGATGTGGAGGAGATCTGCAGATCGAATGCTGCTTCCCGGGACCGGCAAATGATAGACTCTGATAGGAGGAGCAGTGGGTGGGGTGTACGAGATAGAAAGAAGGGGAGAGAAATCGAACTCCATCTTTTCATGGGACTGTTCATTAGGGATGAAATGTGGCTGGCTCAGGGGCACAAGGGCAGATGCGAGGGTACAGATAGGCGAGTGTGAGCTACACCCCGGCCATTTCTTTTTCCTGCTCCGTCTTCTATACACCCCCCTTTTGAGTGACTCTCTGCCGCTATATGGAGCACAAATAAATGGACTGTCTGAGAGATGCTCTGAAAGCTAGGCGATAGCGGCTAATTAGTGCTTGGCGTCATTGTCCTCCCTGCGCCGAGCTTGTAAAGTGATCGCTGCTCCTCCTCCTCCCAGAGCTAATGACATTAACATTGAGCTGATGCTCATTATGGCCCATCATCGTACCGCTGCCTGGGAACGGCTCTCTGGGAACCTGCCCGCCACAGAGCCCAGGTGGCTCTCGGCTGCCAGCGGGCCTCATCAGATTGTGGTTTAGAGTGGTGGAGAAAACCCTTTGCTGGGCCAAAACGTGAATACAAAATGTTAGAGGTAGATTTCTGTTCCTTCTTCCCTTTCACTGTTGATGTTTGAAGCTCAACTGTCAACAAAAGTGTTGCCGGCCGTAGGGGGGGGGGGGGGGGTAGAGATCATTTGAGCCTATAAACACTGTAGGGGGAGGAGTAGAGAGGGTTATGCGAGCCACTTGGCTCACCCGTATGTGGCATGCACTCAAACAGCGTTTTTGTAATGCTGGTTTCAGGGGTAATTCCAGACACAAACGGAGCAGTATCCCTTTAAATTTCTTTTATCTAGCAAAAAAACAACAACATAAACTTGCCGAAAACAAAGTTACCCACACAGACACACAGCAACACACGCAGAGTACCTCACGGCCCCGACATTATTTCCAGCCCGCCGCTGTGACTGACAGCTGCCGCTCGCCGTATCTAGCTGCCATGTAGCCACCGGCCGCGTGATTCATAGATGTCACCGGGGGCCGGACGCCCACGCTCCTCAGCGCGGTCCCGTTCCTTTTGTGTAAATAATGAGGGAGGCAGAGGAGGATCCAGGACGCGGCACAGAGGATGGCGGGCGGTTTCTTTCGGTCGCCCCCGCTCCAGCGTCTTGTCAGTGTAATGAAGTCCCCAGGTACCAGCTCCTCCTCCACGGCAGGCCCAGTCATTAGATACGACCAGCTGACCCCAAGCCGCGGAGGAAGACTGTCCCTCCGATGGCGCCTTTGTTTCACTCCAGCTGACACAAGCTCTCCGAGTGTGAGCTCTGGAGTTTTGGGGGACTGCTGCCTTTGTTGTAGCTTCTCACTGGGGTTATATATTGCTAGAGCGGGGAAGGCTTGGGGAGATGTTTTCTCTTTCCCGTTAAGCTGGAATGTTGCAACACTGCAATTTCCAGTGCTTGTGATATGGCGGTTTGTTTGTGCGATGCACGTTTTACACATACTGTATACATATTTATTGGAGGGAGAGTTAGGCCCCTACCACCGCCCGCTTGTGTGGCTGTCCCGTGTTTATCATTTCATAGAACAGCCGCTATTTTTCATCTGGCCGTGCCCTTCCTTCATTTGACTATTTTTCACCTCCAGACGACAGTGTAACACGTATGATTTTTCACGTGGCGTGACCTTGAAGTCGATCAGGAGACGGAGGGCGGAAGGTGGCAACATCGCAGACTGATGATGGCGAGGAAAAGAGGGCGCCCGATTTTTGCGTGGAGAGGAATTTTTTTCTTCTTTTTTTTTTCTTTTCTGGGCAGCGGAGATGAAGAGGCTGCCAGCCAAGCTCTGTGACCATGCAGTCCATTAGAGAACAGCCACAGACAGTGGAAGCGGATGGGGGAGGGGGAGGCAGATATACTTTGATAAGTGTAGCGCCTGTGTTAACCTTGATGGCCGGCAGAGAAGGGGGCCGATGCCAGCAGCAGGGATCTGTTTCGGCCGGATTAGATTATTTTCTGCTGCCGTGCTCTGAGAGCAGAGACAGGGGTGGGGTGGGTGGGTGGGGGGGGGGAAAGAAAATCAATACGGTGGAGCACAGCATGACAGGGGCATCATTTCAGAATTGAAGTGGCTGTCAGCCATTGTCATTTGGTGACTTTTGTTCGCCATTGTACTTTTAAGGCCTCATTTTTCACCCCCTCCTCTCCCTCTCAGCCGTCCCCGTCCCCCCGGCACCATTGTCTGAATTCCCCCGATGGCGTTTTATGTAGCAATTTGAAAACTCGAGGGCAAGAGATCAAGTGCAGGAGAATCTCCTCCGAAAACCAATCGGTAGACTGGTTCAGCATCTCCTTTTTGTGCGGCGACCCCCGTCCTCCGCTTTCATCTCATCCCTAGACCTCCATTCTGTTCCGCAAGGAATTCCTTACTTGTAGTGTATTTGCATTCTCTGAGACACGACAAGGACGAGCTTGATGTCTCGCCGTCCTCTGGACAGTTTCTCCCGCTTGTAAATGAAACCCTGTGGGAGTGCTTGTCGGCGGATGTGAGGAATTGTGAGATGTGTGCGCAGCACGGGGAACCTGATGTGCCACCGATGTCAAGAGATTGCGAATGGAGCGCTTTAATAATATCGCCGCTATTTCATTTCTGCCAGCTGTTCTCCAACGGAAGGTTTAACCCCGGGGTTTGTCGGGCTGGCTGTTGAAGGCTTCGCGAGGCAGCGGCAGCAATGCTAGGCCTTTGCTCTGTCACTCTAATTGATAAACATGGGGCCTATATGTTGTAATGAGCCTCTGTTCTGTGGCCCATTATTCTGGTTAACCCTCTCAACCCACAGGCGGAGATACTACAGCAGTTAGTTAGGGCTGACATCATTACAGCACAGCTGTGACACCCAGCATGGCTACATTAACAGCATGGTATATGTATTTATCAAAGAGCCATACTACATGCTTGAGATGTTAAATGAACATGTGTAAGGTAAACTTGAAGCATGTGTTGGAATTTCTCGTCCTATTTTGTGTTGCTAGGGGAGTTACCCATAATTAGTGGTCTTTTTTGTTTCCCGCCCCCCCCTTCCCCCCTGCTACCTCCACACATTCTCCACACATCCCTAGTTATTTATTTGAATTGTGGATGAATTGTGGGAGACGCAGCTCAGTGCAATTGACTCGATTAATGCCAGCCATTATCATTCCGGCTTCACCAAGCTGTCTCCTTCGGCGAGGGGAAGGCGCCAACACCGGCTGACCCTGTCAGCCAGGCCTTGTAATGGAAGTTGCTGGCCATTATTACAGTGTCTCAAGTCATAAAGGTCTCACTTGCCAGCAAGTTATATCCTGCTTGTATTTAGCAAAGGCCCCCCTTCTCTTTTCGTCACTCTGTATAGGCTAATGCTCCTGTTAGCTAGCGAATGGAATGCAGTGTTTCAATTACAACCCTTTAAACTGCGCACCACAAATGGTTCTCCAAGTTGGTAACAGCTGGTGTTTTTCCAAATTTCATACAGTTCTACATTTCCTTTCTTTGTATTTGTCATTTTATTTCAGGGTTAGAACAGGCATGATGGTGGAGAGAGACCAGGTTTAGCCATAAAGATGAAAGACCAAAATGACCAGAGCATAATTTTTGACTTCAGGGTGATGGAACAACCCACAACATTAACAGTTACCTGTCTTTTCCACTTTTAAGCCAGCTGAACTCAGGCATTAATGGTGTTACATTTTTTTTTCTTATTTTCTTAGGGTAGTTTCTTAACAGCAAAATGTTCTCTTTTAGTCAACGTTGACTTAGGATATGAGAAAATGCCATTACAGCATGAAGGGTTTTGGTGTTTGTGCAGACTGGAAACACAGGTGATGAAGTGTTTGTTTATGGTTATGAGGCTGAACCCAGAGCTGCTGATTAGTCCTGCAGACTGTACATGTCTCAGACAGGAGCACATGGAAATTGACTTTTTACAAGCCTACTGCTTAGCTGTTTAGAAGACAGTAGAAATCTCCAGAACCATTCAAAATAACCGTTACATTTCTAACACTAGGACTGCTATTGTCTTTTGCTTGTGTTATAAAACAATATGATATAATGCTTTAATGTTACACTTGACTGGAAATGCTACGTTTGAAATACACTTTTTTAGCTGTAGGCCTTCTCTCCTGATCTGCCAGCTATCTTCCTCCCTTTTCCAATTCTGCTTGCTTGCTTGCTTCTACTGATAAAGATTAATGTACAGGCAGACACACACACACACACACAGAGGCGTGCGTTCGTTGGTTTGAAACATTCAACTGCACATCCGTTTCCCATAGCCCCTTTATTTCCTGGTTTCCCAGGTCATCACGCTAGAAGGTCAAGGCCCACTCTAATGCCACACAAAGAGACATAGATTGATAATTAGGGCCCTTTAGCCTGGAGAAAAGCTCCTCTAATGTGATTTATACCTATAGATTTTCTGTCAGATATGAAAAGTCGTCGTTGAAATTGGAAAGGAGGACCCATTATAAAACACTTTGCTGGCTTCACTTGCAACTTTGGCATGGCAGGTTGCATTTGTTCTCCAATGCGCCAGGCCTGATTGTTCTTACTGTAATTATCAAGCCAGTCGGTTGTCTTAAGGTTAATTTGATCAAGATAGTAATTTCTAACTGACGTAGCATTAAGAATTGGGTAATATGTTTTCATTAATGACATTGTAAATAGTAAAACCTTGATAGCTGTCCTAAGAGCACACAGAAGAAAACACAATCAAGTATGATTAGCTTTGTAGCTAGTACCACATTAAAACAAAATGTCCGTTTTCTTTATTGGACTAATTTAAGTTCAGCACAGTGTATTCCTAGTGAGTCAGCTATGTGAACCTATAGCTATTTTAAACAATAATAGAACATCTAAATGCTGTTTGAAATAATTTTCAGTGGGTGTTTTTTTTTTTTTTTTTTTTTTATGTTTTTCTGAGAGTTCAAAGGCCCCTCCTGATAACATATTCCGACAGAGAGAAATGTCCTCCCTGTGCATTGTGGGTACTGTGTGATTTGGTGCACCGGAGGGCATTAGTAAATATGTGTCCACTGTTATTAATCACCAGGACAGCAGGACAGAAATGAACCTATGCTTTTCATTTGGTTTTACTCAGGCTAGAGTTTCTGCACATAAGAACTGTGTGTTTGTGTGTGTGTGTGTGTGTGTGTGTGTGTGTGTGTGTTAGAGAATTTGAATGAGGTTGTGTGTACTTCTATGTAGTAGTAGTAGTAATAATACATTTTATTTCTAATGCACATTTCTTACACTCAATGCTAGCGCATTGAGTGTCCAGTCCAGATCAGTAGCAAAGATAAAAACATACACAATACCTGTAATTATCCTAATCAAAAACAGCAGCAGACAGTACAAGCACTACTGTATGCGATAGCATAATCAAATAAACAAATAAGTAAAATGAATAAGAGAGGAGGTAAAAACACGCACTTTAGACACTATATGCCTTTTTCAAAAGGTGTGTTTTCAGGAGTTTCCTAAATTCATCAAGACCGGGTGCATTTTGAATTTACAAAGGTAAGGCATTCCACAATAGTGGAGCATGGCAGCAGAAGGCTCCATCACCCATGGTCTTTATTCTGATGCGGGGCTGCCTGAGAGATGTGGAGCCTACTGAGCGATAATATTAGTAGTTGATATTTTATATATCAAGCATCTACAGTATGTACATGTGTATACTGTTTTCTAAAGCATGCTTCTTTGTGCCCAGTCCCAGTGTGCTCAGTATGCGGCAGAGAAGAGAGACGAGGAGAAGATGTGTGACCACCTGATCCGGGCAGCCAAGTACCGCGACCACGTCACTGCCACGCAGCTCATCCAGAAGATTGTGAATATCCTGACGGACAAACACGGAGCCTGGGGAAGCTCCTCCGTCAGGTAAAAAAACGCGTACAGTATGCGTGGAAGTCAAATACTGTGGAGTGGGTTACGCACATTCTGCAGTCCAACGTTTAAAGAAAACACTGTAGACCATGTTGTGAATATGTTATTTATTGAAAAAAGTCGCTGGTCGCACATTAGTGGTTAGCTAAACACGCTACTTGCGCCGTGTTATTTTAATAGCCTGTGTTTTTATTTAATTTTGAATTTATTTATGTATTTATTTATGTATGTATTTATTTATTTATTTATTTATGTATTTATTGACTGAACATTATTTTATTCTCATTTCACTCTTGCTCTTCTCAGAGTACTTGTGTGAATTTAATTGAATTAGCTTTAGAGTGGTAGACATGTCTACTTTGGGGTGCGTGATCCATTGTGGCAGAGATGAAAGCCGTTTAAACAGCTCTCCGTCCATTAAGAACAGAGGCAACCTTTTCCGCTGTGTTTGTTTCAGCGAAAAATCCAATGGAGCTATTCCCTAATGATGGCTGTTTGTGCAGCTAGTGTGTTATGGAAGGCTGTGGAGTCGGGCACTGGCTCACGCTTGTTAAGCTCAGCCAACTCTCCAGAGACTCGTATGAGCAGGCTCAGTCAGGGCTCCGACTCTCTCTCGCTCTCGCTCTCTCTCTCTCTCTCTCTCTCTCTCTCTCTCTCTCTCTCTCTCTCTCTCTCTCTCTCCTAACCCAGGCTCCACATTTGATTGGATGGTTTTGTCATAATGACAGCTGAAGATTCCGCTT
>JAODLI010000001.1:2575654-2607131 GCA_027575585.1 Percopsis omiscomaycus | reverse complement strand
TCTCTCTCTCTCTCTCTCTCTCTCTCTCTCTCTCTCTCTCTCTCTCTCTCTCTCTCTCTCTCTCTCTCTCTACTTCCTTTGCCTTTCCCTCGTGTGTTTCTCCTTGAGCGTCGTCACCCCATGAGCCATTTTCTCGGTCCTATCCCGCGCATTCCGTCTCTTTTGGTTCTATTATTCTACATGTGTGCTCACACAAGGCCATGCCATTTGCCATCGAGACTGTACTCGACCAGCCCTGCCCAGACACCCCCACCCCCTCCACACACACACACACTCACACACACACTCACACACACACACACACACACCACCATTACCAGCCCTTTATGCCGTTGTGCTATTGATGGCTTTCCTAATGGCTGCCGATGGGAGCGGGGAGCTGCTGGCACTGGGCCTGGGAGCGCAGCGCTCTTTTAATAAATCACAATCAGTCCTGTGCCATTACATCAATATTTTCGGTCAATTACCGCGAAGGTCAGGTGGTGCGGCTTCACGCCGGAGCCCATGGCATGTGGGCACGGGGGGCAACATCTGGTGCCCCCCGTGCCCTCGCAGGAGAAATAAATAGGGGGCGGGCGAGGGCACAGAGAACAAACTTGCATGTTTGCACTTGTATACCTATACAGACACCCCAGCGTAATCACGCACACACGCACACACGCACGCACACACGCACGCACACACACACGGGTTTTGAATGTGTGGCACTGCAGAATCACTCCTGGTAAATAAGAGAGGGAAGGGGAAGACGCAACACACACACACACACACACACACACACACACACACACACACACACACACACATACTACCATGCACACACTTTCTCTCGCTGTGAAATGAAATCCAGGAACAACAAAGACAACACACACACTCATGATTACGCCTGCTTGTTGCTCGGGTGTTAGGATCCGTGCCGGTCGGCTCTTGCGCCGTAAAAACATATTCCCTAACGTTTCCATTCAATAAAGGCTCTGAAAATGAAAATATAATTTTCCCACAAGCTGATGGGAATTGTTGTTTCCTCACGGCAGGCGTCTAATATCTAGTGACACGGCGTGACCCGCCTGAATGCAATTTGTGTCTTAATATCCAGCTTAGAGCGGCCCAGGCCTCCGGAGAGAGGAGGTGTGAGGTGATTTTCCTTTCCTCTTCTCCCCTCGCTTCTCCCCCCCGTTTCCCCTCTTTTTGTTTCTTTTGCCCTCTCCACTTTTCTTCTTGCACCTTTTTGTCCCCCTCATTTTCTAGCTCTGTTTTAATGCGTGAGTGTCCTAGGGAGGTTTTACCTCATGCCCATGTCATCCACTGTCCGGGGACGCTAGACACACACACAGACAGACAGAGACACACACAGGCAGACACAGACACAGACAGATAGACACAGACACAGACAGATAGACACAGACACAGACACAGACAGATAGACACAGACACAGACAGATAGACACAGACACAGACAGATAGACACAGACACAGACAGGCAGACAGAGAGACAGGCAGACAGAGAGACAGGCAGACACAGAGAGACAGGCAGACACAGAGAGACAGGCAGACACAGAGAGACAGGCAGACACAGAGAGACAGACAGACACAGAGAGACAGACAGACACAGAGAGACAGGCAGACACAGAGAGACAGGCAGACACAGAGAGAGACAGGCAGACACAGAGAGAGACAGGCAGACACACAGAGACAGGCAGACACACAGAGACAGGCAGACACACAGAGACAGGCAGACACACAGACAGACAGGCAGACAGAGAGACAGGCAGACACAGAGAGACAGGCAGACACACAGAGACAGGCAGACACACAGAGAGACAGGCAGACACAGAGAGACAGGCAGACACAGAGAGACAGGCAGACACAGAGACAGGCAGACACAGAGAGACAGGCAGACACAGATTTGCTACCTGTTCATCCATACAGCTCCTGTCAGAGCTACTGTCAGAGCTCCTTTGACGTTAAGGTGAAGAACATACAGTCAGGACAAATGAACAGCTCGCGAAGGCGGCGGTCACACATGAAATGACTAGCACGCGTCATTTTTATTTTCACTCCCTCCCTTCTCTTATTTGTCTGAGCTCCACGGAGCGGTCCGGCTGCGGTGGGTGGGTGTTCGTTTGGGTCAGGAGACAAATGATCTTCAGGGTAGACGAACGGACGGAAGAGATGAGGGCACATGATGGAGAACGCCAACTCCCAGTCCCCAGAGAGAGAGAGAGAGAGAGAGAGAGAGAGACACACACACACACACACTCTCTACTCTCCTCTTTCAATTCTCTCCTATGATGCCTCTCTTTTATTGCATTCTAATAGGCTGACTAATGTACCATGGAAATTCACTCTGGATGCAGGAAGAAAGGGGGGATGTAGCTGAAACAAGATTAGATGCCAGGTGTGATGTAGATGTGTTAAGCTAGCAGGTGTCGTGTTTTTAGTGATGAGTGGTATCAGTCTAAACAGTTGTAGATGTGTGAAAATGTTTGGTTAGATACAGTCTTGCTATACATAGATTTACTCTTTCTTCCTTAAAGGTATAATCATTTCCTTTTTTTATTATTATTTTCTGTTTATGCTGATGGTTATTCTGACTCGTATAAAGGAGAAGGTGTGTGTATGTGACTGATACACACGCATGCACACGCACCTACAACCAGCTCCTCCTATAAGAAGCTCATTTTCTGCGGCTCTGTTGTGTTCTAATGGACACCCCTAGGCTAGAGGCTTCCCAGCCAAAGGACATCCATCTTTTGGCGTGTCACACTCCCGCCCGGCAAAAAATCTTTGCGATGCGCACTCCAATTTTTCTTCAGTAAATCAAATCTTCCTTCCTTCAGAAAGATGAATGTTCCGGGGTTGGGGTGTTCTAGAGAAAATCAATGGCTGCAAAATTGAAACAGTATGCCCCCGTATTGATCGGCCGAGTGGGATCGAAAAAGAACAGCTTTGTAACTGTTCGCCTGGACAGTTAGCTGACCTGTAATGGACAAACTATTGATATTAGCATTACTATTTTATCTTGTAGTATGTCATTTCATCACCGCACTGCTGAGGCGAAGGACCGGAAAGCTGGTTGTAGAGAATTGGATAGTTTCTTATGTTACATTATTACATATATATATTTTTGTTATAGTTATATTTATAACGCTCCAGGAACCCCAGCGTTTCTCCCCAGCTCACTGTTTTATGTTTTAAACGCAAATGTGCACATGGTTGTAGGGGGAGGGGGAGAGAATGGTGTGAGCCCCAAGAGGATTGTAGGGGGAGGGGTAGAGAGCAGTGCCAACCACTCAACACTTGCTGGTGCAGGAACACTGTTTTTGTTTGGCTGGATATAACTATTTAAGGAAATAGAAATAATAGCAAACTATTTGTGTTTATTCTGTCATTATTACACTTATCAGTAGCACATTCAACTATACAATGCGCTTCTTTGCACTGTAAAGGAGTGGAGACTGTATTTTTTTCCCATTATTCCTCTCTGTTCACGCACCATAGCTGCAGCCACTGCAACCCCTGACTCTCATTGTCCTACAGTCATAAAAAGCCTCATTAGCTCCAGTCTGCTCATTTGGCCCAAACTACTGGATTGCAACCGGGCATCATCTGCTGGGCTGATTAATTAATTGTATTCTGGCTGCCGTTCTCTGGTAGCTAGAGTGAGCGTTCTCTGATATATCTCTAACAGTAGATAAAATGACATGATCAATCCAGTATTGCACAAGGATCTTTTGCGTGTATGTCTATGTATACACACTTGCTCAAATCACAATTACGAATGCTGTGTGTAATGCCTGTGTTAGCCGGGCTCTGGACAGTGTCTCTGACTCGTCTGACGCGTTCGTTTTTATGGACTTATTGTACATCGCAGCTGCGCTGGTACCGTGTAAGCAGAACTTAAAAAGGAAACTAGGACTCGAGCACGTCAATGGAGATTATAACCATAGCAAACAAGAACATAACAGTACCTGGGCCTGTCGGAACTGCACGGCACGAGAGCGACACCGAGACGAAGACCTGGATTTGAGAATTGGAGGACTAGGAGAGGAAAAAACTGGGACAAATTCTCTTCCCATCCTCTGTGTACTGAGCCTTACGTGACTGACTGTGCGTAGTTGTGTATGAAAGGTTCAGAGGACATTTCAAGTGCTTATTTTTTTGGAATGTAAAGCACAGTTAGCCCAGTCTTATCTGGCCATCGGATGGCTTTTGTTTAATTTGGAGCATTATAAACACTGAAGAATGTTTCTCAATACAGCTGTGTTCTATTATATGCTATTTTGATATTCTATATGGAAATATGCAGGAAGCTCAATATGTGCAATGACTTCGACCATAATGACAAATTTTAACTGTAATATACAGAATTTAAAGTAAGGAAATTAAATAAGTCTGGTTGTCACTAAAGTTTGTTGACTATTTAGTGTAGATATTCTCTAAGTCGAGCCTGTGTTTATAGAAAGTCAAGGTCATTTATAGTACAGTATTTAACCGTCATGTTTAACTGGTAACAGTTTTTGGTTTGCTTATAAATACTGCTGGCCTCAGCTCAAATACACGATGTGGTGTACTGAGCAAGGACAGCTGTGCAGATCCATAGCTCCCATCTCGTCTCGAGGAATAGATGGCTGTTTCCTCTGGTCCAGATCGTACTACTTCAGAAGCAATTAGCCAACGCTTGGAGTTGTGCTCATCCGTCTGCCGGGACCGTACCGTAAACTTTACAGCATAAACATTTGTTCGGGAGAAAGGCGATCCGTTGATGATGTTCATCTTTGTAAACAAGGCCCTCTGTATCATGCAGACCAAAGTCCTTAAAGGGGTTTAAATATATATATATATCCCATGCTCATTAATCATGCACTGTGACGCGTGTCTGGGATGAAAAAAAAAAAAGTTGTGACATTTGGGGGGAAAAACGGTTTGTTGAGTACATTTCTGGGGAGCAAGTTCAAATTTGACAGACAGATAAAATTACACATCTCGGCAAACGCCGGTTGCATGCTCTGTTCAGGCTGGGTTATGGATATGAATTAGAATATGGCCTTAAGGATAACATTTACCTCGACTTTATATACAGTGCGTGGCCAGGGGTTGTAAGGAATAGTAACAAAGTGTCATGGTGAAACATATTAATGGTTGATGATGTCCATGTGCTAGCATGGATAAGTGTTACGTTGTAAGCAGAGACATGACGGAATTCATGGAGTCATAAAGAAAGTACAAAAATGGTTAATGGGTTTAGTCAAATTAGTATTATTTATTATACCTTGCAAAAGTGTTTTATTTTTGTATAATCTGAAAATAGTTGTAGGTGCATTGTACTGTGCACCCGGGGTGTCATGAGTAATGTGTACGTAATGTGATAATTCGCTATAATGTGTCACCCAACGTGGAGATGAGAGGTGAAGCTTGCTTATTCGTCTCTCTAAGAGCCTCCTCTTTGTCTTCCATGTGTCTTATCCCTCCTCTCGTCTTCTCTCAAGCCATGTAACGGTTTCCTTGTTATAGAGTGTGAGAGAAGGCATTGGGCCCGCTCCAGAAAGACCCATTAAACCCTCCAGCCTCACTGCTCACTGCCCGGCTCGTGTCTTTAGCGACTCTCAGATTTATTAGTTTCATATACCCTTAAGAAAGTATATGGCCTTGGTAGAGCAAGGTCACGATAAAAAAGGTTCCGATCAATATCTGAATGAAAAGCGATTTGGAAAGTTTTTACTTGCCCCTCCACTTTTTTCTCCCTGGATGCAATATCTGCTCAGTATCGATTGTCAGGGTCCAGTAGTTAGTCAAAGGCTATCTCCTTTAACTAACCCCTTTGCAGTGTGTCAGCCCCCCTCTTTCTCTTGATAGATTGGTATACTTCCAGCCACTGTAATTACACAGCAAGACCGCTGGGTCATTTATTTTGCCACTTTCCCCCTTTGCCCAAAAGAAAAAAATCCCTTTATCTGTGGAATCCAGCGCTTTCTTGTATACGAAAGCAGAAAAGGGGGCACATAAAATACCGATGTCTCCCGCGCGGTGAGCAGAGGACCGGGGGATCATCCTTAACTCACGGACACTTCAGCTTTTTATTTTCTTGCTGCAGATTTACTTTGACCCCCTTCCCCCTTCTCTCTGTCTGTTCAAGTTCAAGTTCAGCACCACCTCTGAGGAACAAGGAAAGTTAATCTTATAGGGTATTATGGATTGTTTAGGTTTGATTTTATTCACGAATCTGTGTACATTTTTTTAAATTATTCATTTATTTAATTTTTATTTATTCACAATTTTGTTAATTTATTGGCAAAGCAGCGACGTCGGTCAGATATTTTCCTCTGTTTGTGTGATAGTTTATCAGGGAATGTGCTGCACTTTACATGATTACATGGCGCGCGCACACACACACACACGCACACGCACACAGTCATTGTGCTATAAGTGCTGTATAATGGGCACAGCCGTGTGATGGAGAGAGGGGAGGAGAGGCCTCATGAATAGCAGACAGCCTTGCTAGATGAGGTTGTCAGTCGCCGTGGTCCGGCATCACTCCTAAGGCAAAACACAACAGACAAGCATACCAAGTGAGGAGGAGACCCAGCTAAGTTATTTATTCTTTAATGGAACCATTAGACTAAATGTCAAAGCCCGACCTGCGAGTAGAGTTTTAGAAGTAGCATACATTTTGAACAGTTTCATAAATCATGACTGAGACATGCGTCGTGGTTAGTTTTTTTTTTTTATAGAAAAGTTTAGACCAGCAGATTGTAGCAGGTTGTTTGAGAAATTGAATTATCAAAAGCTCCCTCTTCTGGCTGTGCTATTACAGATGTAGCACTATAGGTGGTCCTGTTCGAGTGTTGCACATGTTAACGTGTACACACACACACACACACACACATACACACACACACACAGAGATCCTCAATCTCAGACGACCTTGAGCTTCCCTGTGTTTTCTTTTGGGCTGTGTTGGGTTGTTTAGATTTGTCATGGCATTCAAGATCGGCCCTGAACGCTAGAGGTCATGGGATTATTAAAATAGGCGTGTAATGGTAGAATTATGCAACACCGCTCCACTGGATACTCTTCATTACAAACCAGTAGTAGTGACAGATGAGCTTAAATGCATGTTGTCAAAACCCCTGGAAAAATGTGGCACTTTATCAGAAATACCGTGGTGCCACTATTTAATCCTGTGTTTCCTTATTCATTGTGTTGTGTGCTGTTATATTTATTGTAATTCGCCATGGTGCTGGGGAGGTCTACAGTATTCTTGCTGTACAGTTACAGTACATGCTACAGATGAGTTCCCCCTCAGGGCTAATAAATATTACTTCTACTAGGCACACAATAGTAATATTTTTGACATTTTCAAATTCTATGATAAAAAAAAAAGGAGGACCCCTGACATGGAATGTCATTCAGTTTTATTCAAAGCCCGTCACACCTATTTATATATTTTATTTTTCAGTATTTACCACCTTACTTATCACAGTTTTTCCTTTAACCTTGTGGAAGCTGTTATAATGAGGGTGTAATTCCCAGCCCTTTGTTGGTGAATTTACACTGGGTGTAATTGCTGCTAATTGGAGGCTGCACGGTGCTAAGCTGGTGGTAATTAGAGCTTTATTTGCATTTTTCCTGTGGCTGCGCTGCATTGCTAGTCTGCAGCCCTCTGCCTCCGACCCCATGGGAGTGCTTTGATCCACACAAGCTGGCTATGCTACAGAGATCTAATATCACTCCCTCTTTTAGCTCTCCCTTTTTAAATGTCCTCACAGAGATTGGGGTAATTGGGTGAAGTGGTGCGCATTGAGTAAGAGGGCTCGCGTGAATAAAATATGTCCGGCTTGACATCCATACATTTTTAGTTTCAATGTGATAATTTGTTTGGGATTGAACAGTATTCTTATGAAGATTAGGTACATCTTCTTTGTCTTTTATTTATTCATATATTCATTTATTGATTGATTGTGTGAAGTAGACTTTAATATATAAAGCAGACTTCCGCATATGCCGTTTTTCATTATGTTCTGCTCTAGAAGTAAGCACGTATAGCGGAATATTTAAATTTCTATTAAAAAATACAAATGAAAAGAATCCTGTCATCAATATAAAAGAGATGGGTCAAAACACATCAGTGGGGTCAATTGAGGGGTGTAAGATGGAAGAGCCCGCTGGCTTTGTGACCCTAACATTACCTCGGCTAAACCTAATAACCAGCATTAGCTGAGGTGAATTAACATACACACATGTAGATGGGCGCCTGTACAATCCACTTGACTCTCAGGGATAAATGTACTGTACACGTAGAGCATCACTTGGGCAAGACTTAATCATGCCAAGCGATTTCAGCGGGAAGGTATTCGGGGCCCGTTTCATTTTTAATTTAAATCTGGATGTCCCACTGAAGCCATCACTGCCACTATTTGACAAAGAGCTAACACTCAAGCTACCAGTCCTCAATATGACAAATCCTCCATCCACCCTCTCTTCTGCGGTTCTTTCTAAACACATGGTTTATGCAAATCGCAGCAAAATAATCTCGGAGATAGCAGCAATGTTTGAGCAATTTCAGAATTGCCAGTGGGTGGATAACGTTAATGAAAAACAAGTGCAAAGGGAGAAATCCCTTCTGCATAAGCAATCCTACCGTCTGTGGCCAAATTAATCCCGCAGAACGGTTATAAATGACTGTGTGTCTGCGCCAAAGTACCTCTGAAGTGATGTATGAACGCATGCTCACTGTGCGTGTCCTGCTTGCTATGATAAAGGTCACGTTGTATCATTTGCATAATCTGCGACGCTTGGAAAATAAACTCTGGCGATATTATACTTGTTCGGCCCATCAATACATGCTTCCAAAACAATTATTATCCACGGTGTGAATATTTACCTTGCGCTCCTGATGCTTCGCATTATTTGATATCTATCTGAAATAGTGTTTAGGAGACGGAGGTGGGATGCTGCTGCTGCCTCTGGACGCCGCGTTTGATTGGATCTTGATGGATGGCAATCGTTTGTCCTTGTCAGAAAAAGAACAATTGTGCCATTGAAATAGGAGTGCTATCAAACTTTCAGCGCCTGTAGAGAGAATCTATTAGCATGTTTTAACTGGTCGGGAGTGATGAGGGCCCGTGGAACGATAAGGCGTATTGGCCCTCATTCACGTCTGCTCAGAATCCCGTTCTGTGAATGATGACTAGAGGTGCATGGGGCTTGGCTCTAAGGATTGTTTGTTTGTGAGTGGAAAAATATAAGAGAATGGCTATATAAAACAGTTTTGTTTTTTTTTCAATTAAAATAATACAAAATTGTCTGCCTTTTAGTTGAGAATCAATATTATAGACATGGTTGTATTGAAGTCTTTAACAAACACTAGTTATATTCAATTAACAGGATTTTGGTCAATAGCTGTCATCTGATCATGTCATTAATATTAATCTACCTGCAGTATGTTTACTTGGTGCGAGTTATTTATCTGCTAGTATACTGCTTCCTGTTCTTCATATACCTCTAAAAGGATAGACGCACAGGAAAACATCCACCACAAAAGTTTCATTTAAACAATCTCTAGTATGGTGGCCCTGAAGTGAAGTAGGAAAACATCAACAAATCAAAAAACACGACGACAAATTGCAAATCAAATTAACAAAAGAGAAAACACAACAATAATTTGGAAATCACAACGGCAAACCAAAAAACCACAACCACAATTTAGAAAACACGCACGACAAATCAGAAAACCCGACATTAACTCCTACCGGATCATCACTGATTGGATGCACTAGTCCGTCCGTCTCTTTAAGATTTCATGTGGCCGCACAAAGGAGAGGGAACCAGGACAAGGGAATTCAAAATATTAAGATGTATATTTCCCTCATTGTGGAAAGGTCCTTGAAAACACAGTGGCTGTGGCAAACCGCGGTCAAGCTAGCCGTCATTCAAATTTGCATGGTCAAGTCAGCGCTTATATTTGGTGTGCACCGTAATCATGTAATCATTCTCTATTTAAACAGGAAAAAATCTATCACTGATTTGTGAAAGTTTTGATCTTTTGCGAACCAAGGGGTACTGGTTTGTTTGCAATACGTTTTTTTTCTCATATTCAAGTAACATGTTTTTGTATTCAGCATTAGTCAAATGTGCATATTTATCAACTATATCAAGCACTTCTACTGTAGCATTTAGGAGTGTTTCAATAGCAAACTTCCATATGGTAACAAGCGAGCAAGATTTTTTCATTTTTCATTTATAGATGCTATAAAGACACATTAAACCATAAATAAAAGAAATAACAAATAAATTCTAGTCAAAATATGCGCACTTGATATCAAGTAGGTCTACTCATACTGTAGCATTTAGCCTAATTCAGTGGCAAAGCTTTATTATTGCTGTATTATAGATTCTATATAAACACATTAAACCATCAATAGAAAAAATAGCATGTTTTTGGATTCAGCAGTAGTCAAACTATATGCACATTTACTGTAACCTTTTTATTGCAAATTTAACGGCAAAGTACCTAATGGAACACGCAAGGTGTATTTGAATACGATTACAATTAGGTCCATTTAGCAGACGCTTTTATCCAAAGCGACAATTACATGCTGCTATTATATGGAGCAGATAGCGGTTAGGGGTTGTGGTTTCTGTTTTGTAAATTTGATTTGCAATTTGTGTTTTGTTATTTGCCGTTGTGTTTTGTGAGTTGTTGTTGTGATTTCTATTTGCCGTTGTGATTTGCACTTCAGGGCCAACTTACTTTACCAGCCCTTTCTAAAATACAGATAAAACATGGATATACATCCATGTTTATGGTCCACGGATGCCCAATGGGCACAATACTGGCTTTGTTTTCCTTTGCTTAGCTTCTTAAATAAATGATAATAAAAAAAGTCATGCACAAAGGAGAAACATGGACATCAAATTGCAATTTATGCAGAGCACCCTTAGCTTGACGTTACAGTAGCATTTGAAGATAGGACATTTGTTTGTTTATTTCTGCTATGGACCTTTTCCTCTCTCTCTTTGATAAACACATTCAATTTACAGTATTCTTATGCTGTGCTGTTTTCTTGGCCTTTACTACTGGCATCAGTAGGGCAAGGCATGGGTACTTTATAGTGAACTTATGCTCTAAAGTCTCCGAACAAGTATTTCATTAATAATACACTTCATGCTAAACAGTCCTCACAATCAAACCATTTGTTTAATGCCACCTAGTCATGCCAAATCCACTTGGACCTTGGCTCTGTTTGTAAATGGACAATTTACTAGTGCAATTGAAATTGTAGAGGGGCCACCAGTAAAATATCCCCTTGCAGTGTGTTGATGCGTTGTGTCAGTTTATTAAATTAAGTATTTTGTTTTTGCAATTAACTCATTAAGTAGAAATAGCACCAGGGCCACATAAAAGCAGAGAGCTGCACTTCCCCATTCATCTTCTCTGTTGGTAAACTTACTGGAATTTACTGGAGAACCCTGAAGAGCATCTGAAAGATGGTTTAAAAAAAAAAACTGTAGGTAATTAGTCTTTACTACCTCACATAAATGTCTCCCAAGTGCTCCTTTTACATATGGAATGCCTCTCGTTCTCTCTGGCTCACAGACACATAAGACACAAACAACGCTCATAGCTTTAGACACACACCTTTAAGAACATACATTCACTCTCTCTCTCTCTCTCTCTGTATTTTTCTCTCCTTCTCTAGCCTATAAGACGACAGACACTTTTTAGCTTAATGAGACTTAGCTTAATGCCTCCCAGACAGTTTGATGACTGAACTAATTACTAATTACACAAGTGACTTGTGTGAGCCCCAGCTCAACACTGGCTTTTTGTGATTTTTAATTGTTGTTATTTTGAAGAATGGCGCGCCCGTTAATTCTGCCAAGGCCGCCGGCGAAACGATGGATGATCCCTGAATAATTTATCATCTTTGTGGAAACACGCTTGTGGTGTTGGGGAGAGGAGGAATGGGGGGGGTCACATAGCGATGTACATCACCCTTCTTGTTATGGCGGCACTGTTAGGGGATTGATGGCGTGGTGTCGTCCGTCGTGCATCCAGCCCATCTCACGGCCCGTCATTAGGATGTATATTGCCCCCTGCTCGGGGGGGGGTGCTGGCTGGCTGCTTGTGACTGGCAGCGGTTGTGCTCCACACTGCTACTAATTACCCCACGTAATAACTGCCCCCCCCTGATAGATAGATGCGTATTGTGTGACCACCCACCCCCCCGGCCCCTCCCCTGTCCACAAGATGAGAGGCGGTGGCGTCCTGATTCGGGTCTGTGCACCGTGCGCTGCCTTGATAATTATTTCCGTAGATTAATGCCATAAGAGGCAGGATGATGAAGTGGCCATTTGCGTGCAGAGACTATCGCAGGCAAACACCGGAGACGCGTCTTTGTGACTGGGGGGAAATCTGGTCTGGCACAGGCCTGAGTCCTGCGTGCTTTGCCAGCATACGTTTTACACACACACACACACACACACACACACACACACACACACACACACACACACACACACACACACACACACACACACACTATATATATATATATTTATCTATATCTAAATATGCACAAGCTCTAGTCTGGCATTCAGATGCATTTCAATCTTTATTTAATATAAATAAACGTAGCATCTTTCCGTACAGTAAAAGTGGTTATGCTATAGTTCTGCACTAGACTGTCCCAGCATGCATTGCATCTACAGTCGCCACTCTCTGTACCTTATAAAACAGAATTTTTGCTCAGATAAATCACATAATTAATAGTTTTCATTAGCCGGGGCGTAGAGGTCTTAAAGCCACTACTTGGAAATTTTATTTATTTTCTTGTGTAAAGCCCCTTCCCTTTTTAGGTGCCCCAGTGTGATCATTGGTGTTGGGCTGAAGATTTGTGAGAAGTCCCTGGCCAGAGCTGCACTCAAGGCTTTTTCTCGTAGCAAATGCCAGCTAAACCATAAACGGCTATTCGGCTACACACCGCAATTACTTACTTTACCTTTGAACTAGCCAGGATTCTATTTGTTTGTTAAATTTATTTTGTATTGTTTTGTTTTATTGCCTCTTTCTTACCATTTCACACCCCCTCCCTCTCTTTTAAAAACATTGTTTTGATGTTGAAACTCTATAGCATATTTTCAGAAGGTTTGTCTGTGGAACATCTCAACATGAAACCTCTGTGTGTGTGTGAGAGCATGTGTGTGTATATATAGTGGGTTCTTGGGTGGCTGTTATCTTGATTTATTTTTCTCGGGTGTTGGGGCCCTGTTGCACAATAAAACATCCTCTCACTTTGACACTGCACAATGGACTGAAAGAGATATCATTTGCCAAGGCATTATAAATCATCAGACTTTGGGATCTGGGATTTTGGAATCTGTTCGCTGATACAAACTTAACAACAACTCTGCAACCTTAAAACATAACAGATTTTCTCCTGCCCTAAAGGAAGAAGTTGAAGTAAGAAAATTAATCTTAAAAGTTAATCTTACTAAAGACTCCAATTGTATTCCCTTCCCCACCTGATACAGTAAATGTATCAGGTGTATTCAACATTTTCGTGTAATTATCTTTAACAAATATGTGGCTCTTTATGTGGAACCTTTGAAACGGTGGGAAATAAAATCTGGTTTAAAAAAAAAAAGTAATGATACATTTACTTTCTTCTCTGGTCCCTTGGCCCAAAAATGAATATTTCATATTGTTTTTAATTAAATTCCTTTCATCTTATTTTAGTATTTTATTTTTCATTACAGGCAGGTACAGTACTGTACATCATATGTAGTGACTCCTCATTAAAAGTTAACCTATTTTTTTGGCCTTAAGAGTCTGTTAAAATGATTTACTGACCAGGCCTGCATGGGTGGTGTAAATTGGAAAGAATAATGGCGGTTATGGACATTGATTAATATTGGTAATGCTATCCACACCCCCCCCCATCCCCAGTATCTGTAATGGCCTTGTCCCTGTTTGCCTCGCTGTAGCGTGGAGCTGACAAGAGGTGCCCTGCTGGGCCTGAAATGAGCCTGGAATGGGAGCACGTGCCACTGGAGTGTTTGGAAAATGATCACTCTGTCAGCCTCCTCCACCGCCGTGTGCTTTGGTGCTCGCCTCACCTTCCTAAAGAGAGACAGCTAAATAATAAACACACCGCCAGCGCAGAGACAACCTAGCCTTCAATAAGAAGGTGGAGTTGTCATTGTCAAGGACAGTGGGGTACGGACGCAGTGAGTTCTGGGTCTACACTTGTGTACAAGTGAGTGTTGTTAAAGAGGGAGAGAGAGAGAAAGGCAGGGAAGGAAAAAAAGAGACAGCAACAACAATGCTGGCTCTATGTGCGCCCGGTCGGGCCGAGCACTAGCGCTAGGCTTGCTGCACCACGCTGGTTGGTAATTGCTAACACATGTGCTACCTCTGTCTCGCTGCAGCCGGCCCAGGGAGTTCTGGCGCCTGGACTACTGGGAGGACGATTTGAGGCGCCGCCGCCGCTTCATCAGGAACCCCTTCGGATCCACGCACTCGGAGGCTACGCTCAAAGCTGCGGCAGACCACGGTCAGTGCTCCCCCCCCCCCACCCCCTCTCCAAAACTGTGACCCTACACGCCATGCCTGTGCTAAGTGCTGCGCTGCTCCCTTGGCGGTAGCACCAGCTACAAGGCAATAAAATGTAGCCTGACCATTGCAGTAAAATATTTATTGTGCCTCAAAACGTAGTAAAAAAAAGCACCCTTATTTGAATTTCACACAGGCAATTTGCTTCCTTGTCTACCGTTATGCAAAGTTTCACTATACACCAACTTCCCTTTGCTATATATTAACATTCCTGTTTACTTCTTTTTTTGTTTTGTTTGTTAAACCAGTTTAACAAACAAAACAAAAAACACATCTGCCTGAAATTCCAGTCAAAAAATGTCTTTCCTCTTTTCATGTTGCACTACAGTGGATGTTAGTGGTAAGTAGTTTCCTCTCTTTTGATAGTTTTCCTCATTGCATCTGAAGGATTTCTTTCAATTTTGTTTGTTTATTCATATTCATTCCTTGCTTGGTTGGTTTGATTGAAGCAAATTCCCTATTATGCTAGGCTATCTCCTGGTCAAAGGTAATTTCGACTTTCAACTCATGACTTTCAACTCATGACAAAAACATCATGTAATAATACATACACACACACACAAAATAAGTTGGTCATCTCAATGGTCTCTTTGCTCCACTGTAGGACTGTAGGAGAACAGGTGCAGATTTTAAAAAAAAAATTATGTGTGCAACTGAGCAGCCTGAACGGACACTTTAGTGCCCAAATGACCCATGGCCCTGTGTTTAAAATTAGGAGTCACATTTCTCCTCTGGAAGTCTATATAATCCTTTATTTCTGCTAAGATAGTATCATGCCCTTCCAGCACACATCAGGGTTTGCAATCAGGGGTCCCTGGGTTGAGCTATGTCAGCTCAGTCGGTTTTTCGCACTAATAAAGGACCCGTTCTGTGGAGCCAAAATGTCCCTTGCATGTCACCTGCTAAGTTCCCACGAGTTGCGGCATCATTCCTGAAGACAAACGGCCCATGTGACAGAAGTCAAGAGTGTGATTGGAAAAGCAATGCGTGTTGGGGACCCCAGAACCCTGGGAGGCCCTCTGTGCTACAGTAACAGTCATAATGTGGAGGCAGCTGGAGAGTGTGACCCTATGCTGGATGGTTAGTGAATGAATTTTTCCCTTTCCTCATCGTATTTCCTCTTAATACCCCTCCTTCCCAGTTAAATTCTCCTTAGTTGAAGTTATTTACAACATTTCACATCATGGATTTGATGATTTAGGTATGTGATAAGGTATGCAATTATATTCGCACAGTGCATGTATTCATCACTAGAGGAAAACAAATTCCTCCAAATAACATTTGCTTTCAAAGTCTGGGTAAAAAATAGCCACCAGCCAGTTGCGGCAAGGCTAGGATACCTCAAGAGAGTCTGTTGCCTAGCTGAAGTATGGAATATATCATTAAAATACCTCTTTGACATTGAAACCTGATGGCATCCATTTTCTGACGTAACCTTTCTTCTTGTTTTAGTCGACCCGACATTTGTTACGGAAGTGCAGTTCAAATGAGAATGCAGGCCTGAGTTTTCAAGCAGAGTACAAAGGTCATATCTGGCTGTAATTATTTTCATCAGATGTAGTCTCACTGCCTAAGAAAATATTTAGTGTATCAGTCTGAATTTGGCCTATTTTGTAGTTACTAGCGGCAGCACTTTTCAAATCACAGATTATATTGTCAAACCTGTAGGATTATTAGATGAATTCTGAATAAAATATATTTTTTATTTTATTCAAATTTTCTTCTATTTAATAATAGATGCCGCTGCTTTAAAAAAAAATAGTTTTTTTAATTAAAAGGTGCAAAAAAGAAAATCTACCTGACTATTCATACACAGTACAAGCGTGTGGCATAGGGTTGAGTAGACTTATGTATTTATAGCCGCACAAAAGTAATCTTTTCTGGGGATTGATTTGGTCTGGTTCTGGGTCTGCGTACCGTAGGTGATAGAGTAAATACCTAAAGAGTAATGTCTCTGGTTCTGGTGATCAATACCTGCCTTAGGACCACACTCCTGGCTATACTCCTGTTAAAAGCAAATTTGTTAATTCTGACAATTTAATTGCTCGGCTCACGCATGCCTTAAGTTGTATAAGCAGCTGGTTGAATGTCTTTGTAGAAGAATGGGGGCTTTTTAAAAAAGTGTAACCTGGCTGGGATTAATAGACTTATTACACCGCTTGTGTGACAGTGATTATCTTGAAGTGGGTATTTTTCTATGTAACATACCTGCTCATTACAGAGATTAATCGTTTCCAGCACATAAATAAACTGTTTACACTCGCACATAAATGGTATCTTAAAATTATAGTGAGTGAGGTGTCCTATCTTGTCTTTTTTTTTTATTCATACTAAATGCTTACCCAATCTTTTTACCCAATTTTTATCAGAGTAACAAAATAGGAATGTTTTTGTGTGCGTGTGTGTGTGCCTGGTATTTCATTGTGTGTGGGTGGGTGTTTATTAAAGATATAAAATTTGATACATGTGTCTGACAAATGTTTAGCTGGAATAAATGTAAAGGCAGTATTGATTATGGTTTAGGTTAATGGCCCTCATGTGATCTTCACAACAGAAAAAAACATTGTATATGGTGTAAACATTAGTACTTTGGAAATATTGTGCAGTCAAATCATTTTATTTAAATGCATATGCTATATGTTTCAGAACAAAACTGATACATCTGGAATTAGTGTCACCCATACAATTAAACGATGATGTTATAGTTTACTGTATATTGCATATTATAAGTTAATAGAAGATTCTGTTTAGATTAATAACCTGAGCATTGTTTGTGTTGCAACAACCCACACCTTGTGTCACACAATTAGATACTCTGTGCTAATAAGACGCTTGGGTGGAACAATTTTGAGTGTGTTTACAATAGAATCCACAGAAGTTCAAGTTTTTTTTTCCTTTTATTTTTTCTTGGTAAGCTCACTCATCTGACAAGCCCCCTGTCCACTTGCTTGGTGTGAACACAATGGCATGTGGTATGTATTAGGGGAGCTGGTAGTAATTTTAGTGCTGCTAACTAAAGAATTCTCTGGGGAGGCTTAATTACAGGAAGACCATTCTAAATATCAGTGAGCTGCATATTTTCCATGACAAGAGATTTTTTTAGCCCTGCTCTTCTAAGAGTTCCAACTACATAGAACTACATACGTTGTAGGGAAACGCAACCGATCTGGCCCCTCAGGTGATAAAGAGGGGAGGGGGGCAAAAAGGAAAACACCATATGCATGTTGTCTGGCTCGATGCGTAAACACTCACACAAGCTGTAAAAGAAGCCATTATATCGGCGAAGAGGGAGGACTGGCCAGTGTTCACTTGGCTCTGCACACCATGTCTGCAGCTCCCTATGCACTGAGGAATGCAGAGCTCTGTAAATATTTGCAGATTACCATTTTTCTTAAATAATTCATTTGAAGCCTCGAGTCATGTTCAGTTGAGATCAAAATGGGCAGTGTGTGACCCGCATGTTGTTGGGACGCAATGACTAATCTTTTCTAACATGTAGAACGCAAGCTGACTTTTGGTTTGGGTTTAGAGTTCGGGTTCGAAATTGGCCAGCCCTTTTGTGTCTGTTTGCTGCATGTGTTGTTTTCATTTTACCCATGAGGTTGTAGCTTGCCATATCTAATTCAGAAACACACTGAGCTCTTCGAACAACTGATCACATAATTACTGTTAGGAAAGTCAAGAAGTTGTTACTCGGCTTCTGCAAAAGCATAAAAGTGAAAAGAAAGCCACTGGAAAGTTGGTGAATACACTTGTCTTTTTGTGTTGATATTTATTAATACATAAAGCAGATGAGAAACTAGAAGACGGAATCTACATAGGTCATGGTTCAAACTCTTGATAATTTGGTCAACATTTGGAAATGAATTGTATTTTAACAAGGGCTCTTTTGTGTTTTTTTATTTAAAGTGTCTTCGAATTTGCTGCTTGAAATATTGCTCTTGAGTGTTGAGTGCATTTATGTGAATATTTTATTGTTTGTATTGGTCTATACTGTATGTGTAAATTGTCTTTTTCATTCAGGTTTTTAAATAAATTCTATGATTTCAGTTAAAAATTGTAACTTGTAATTTTGAATCCATGTTAATATAATGTACTAGATATAGACAAAAATAGATCATTTGTATTGTGCCTTGCTATGTGGCTCTATATTATGACCATACTATTTGTGGTGGACTTTAGAAGGAAAACATAATTTTTTTCTTTTCAGCTTCTGAGGAAGATATTCTCAAAGGAAAGCAGTCCATCAAAAGTCAGGCTCTGGGAAATCAAAACTCTGAGAGTGAGATATTATTGGATGGAGACGATGACACGCTGTCATCTTTGGAAGAGAAAGAATTGGAGAACTTAACAGGTATGTTGCTCAACCTTTTCATGTCTACTGCTATTTGGCATTTGGCATAGTGGAAAAAAAGGGGTTGTAAATTCTTAATGAGAGGGGGTCACCATTTTACATGCCCACCTTTACAACTGACAAGTCTTTGTCATATGTGCCCAATGATCCCACATGCTTAGCATCACCTGCAGTTTAGTTTTTATCCCAAACGAGCCTAGTCCAGATTTGGAGATTTTCCCATTTCTGTAATGATCATGCCTTCATCTCTTTTGAAATGTGTGTTTATGGAGCACCTTTTATTACATAATTCAGTTTTCTAATCGGATTATTCCTTAATCCGTATTTCAATCATTAACAACCAGATTACTAGTCTATAAAATGTAAAACACGGCTAAAGTAGTTAAATTGCCTAACGTTTTAATGCCACAAAGGCCTGCGATTAAATGTGACCAATGAAGATTTAACATTCAAAATAAAATTCCCAAAACGCTCGATTTATTCAAGCAGCTCTCTGTCTCTGTTGTGATTGAAAGTCATTCAGTAAAAATGTTATTTCACCCCCGGATAACATGTTAATTCTCTTGAGGGCTTGCGCCAGAGACGTGTGTGTGTGTATCGGTTTATTCCATCGGGGTGCTTGGGGAAATCAATTGGGGCTTACAGATCCCTTTTTATACAGTGAACATCTGCAAGCACAATGCATATGCACATGTGGAGAGCTCGCCAGAGTTTCACCCATGCTCCCCTGGGCCGCTGGTTCATTGTGATGCTGGCATAAATTAAGATTGATGACAGATTAAACAGACCTTGTCGCAGCGACCCGCAAATCACGTATTCTGAATTTCTGATTGACAGTTGACTGTTTTTGACATATCTGCACCGAAAGATTCGAGCTTTGATATTTTTATCTTACCACGTGCAGAGTAGGCCTATACCTAAACGACCGCGTCCAAAGGACAAAGAAGAACAAATGTCGAAGAGAAGTGGTGCTGTAGTTGCATGTTCTTATCTCTTAATATCTAAATATATAGATACATTTGGCCCGGTGACCTTTCTATTTTTGTTACGGGGCGTCTTACAGGCGCTTCATTTGATTATCAATGCAAAAGTGTTAAATTATGTCAATCGTAGAATAATTACTATCCACGTGTAATTTTGGTAGGCCAATGTTAATATGTTATGTTTCCCTTTCCACTTGGGTGCTTTGTGAAAGTTTGCGTGTGTCATTGTGGAGGGGGAATCACTTTAGGGAATGCACTGCTTGTTCTCTGACCGGCAGTGCGGGCCTCTTGTCCCGCAGGCACAGTAAACTTGAGCAGCAGTGCTCAGCTCGTGGCTCCGGCCGTGGTGGTGAGAGGCACCCTGTCCATCACGGCCTCCGAGCTCTACTTCGAGGTGGATGAGGAAGAGCCTGGCTTTAAGGCGATCGATCCCAAGGTAAGAGGGAATTTAGCCCCATTGATTGGGCCGAGAGTGTCTCTATGTTGTCACTTCTGAGCCATCTTCAGCTGTGGCTGCAGGCTATTCAGTCATCACGGGTAGGCTAAATGTTTTATGAGGATAAATAAAATATAATTTCGAGTTTACACCATGGATTGCTCTTAACGCCATGCATACGATCTACGAGTCTTTGTGTAATACATTTGTCTTTTAATTTGCACCGCTGTCTAATAAATTATGTATCTACAATATTTAGATCGAACATTTTCTGTCTATATTGTATTCTACAATATGATTCTTACTTTAACTATAGTTGAATACAAATAAGTAAATTTAACATTAAATTCAAGTCGAAATTGTTGTTGTTTAATCTGAATTGCAGGCCTATATTAAAGCCACCATGTTTAATAGGCAAAATTAATAAGAGATCTAATTAACCTGTAGGCCTATACAAAATGTGTGTGTGTGTGTAATGCTAGGTCGCTGTCACTTCGCTATTCGCCATTTCTGCAAAACGCACTTTGCTTGTAATATTTTACAAAGTCGGTGCTTTTTAGGGAGAAAAACAATAATATAAATAATCTATTGTGTTTTAGATTATACAAATGTTTTTATATACGGTAAGTGATCTGGATTTAAGTTGGGAAATGTCATGGAAACTAGCCTATGCTGTTGACCTACAGGTGGCTGTCTGAGTAACCCGTTTGTCCACCGTCGGTGCTTTTGCATCGAGGAATACAATTATTATACAAATCTTTGCAGTATTTATATTATCAACACTGGAATCGTCTCTTTTGCATTTGAAAACTATTCTGAATAAAGCTTCTATAGGAAACGAAGACGATGCCAACGTTATGTGGGTTCATCTTGTTCTCTCTGGCCTAAATTATAGGCTAGAATTTGTGTTATGTACAAAAATGTTTTAAGCGTAAAACGTACCATAAAATCCACTGTTGGCAAAACGGGGGCTCTATTAGTTTCACATAATAGATTGATTTTTGCAATTTACTATCTGCTTCATGAAATGTTGAGCAAGCAACTTTTTTTTTTGCTTTTCATTTAAATTAATAATCACTCGTCAATTAATTACAAATGCTTAATATTTCCCTGCCATTCCATGCTGTCAAACATGTCAAGAAACAAGGCGAAGTTGTAATGTAATTTACAACGTTTTATTAACATTTCATCTTAAGTCACATATTGAAAAAAATTTAACTTGGCACGCTACATTTTTTTATTCTTTCACTTAAAGATTTTGTGCATATATTTAAATAAAAGTTTCTTCACTTTGTGAAAACATTTAAAACAAGACAATTAAAATTGAATACATTTAGCTGAAAATGTACCTTCGTGTTCTTCTGGCACTGGCCCAGTTTCTCCATATTTTAGGTTTATTTGCAGTTTTGCATTCGTTTTTAATTGTCCCCCCCCCCCCCCCCCAATTTTCTTCTTCCTATGGGTGTATCCTAAACGTGTCTCTGCGTTATTTTTCAGCAATTTATAGTTTGTCCAAACTTTTCGCATTGGTTAGAATTTCCCTCGCTAGTCTCCAAGTCTGCTTGGCGGCAGCTTCCAGGGCCGAGTGTGGCTTTCCCTGAAACAAGTCCAAATTTGGCAAGAAATAGTGAGGACATCTACGACACTGCAAACACGAGATAAGCTGCAGCAGAATTCCGTTCAGTCGGTCCCCGAGGCAGGACTCGTCCCAGTCGGTCTCTCTGGGATGTTTCTCGCACTCGTACAGCAGCAGGGTCTTCATGTGGTAGTTGTTGAGGGGCTGGCCCGGTAACTCGAGGTGCCGGTCCCGGAGGGTCTTCAGAGTGGACAGGCATTTCTTTCTGCAGCCCGCCATCAGCAGCCTGTTCTCGGCCTCGCTGAACTGCAGCACCCAGGCGTCGCTCTCCGCCGAGCTTTGCTTCCCCGTTAACGAGTAGCATTCTTTGGAGAGCAAGTTGAACCCCTCCGCTTTGACCTCGGCAACCCGGTTGGGACCGGGCCAAGGGATGTGGGGCATGGGCCACTGCGCTGCGCTTCTAGGCCAGATCCCGGTGCACTTGAAGGCAGGCGTAATCTGGACCACGTACCTCTCCCTAATGCGCAGCTTCACCTCACTGGTGTCCGCGACCATCTTAACCACGTCGCGGTAGCTGCATTTGTCCACGGCTTGCGCCACCAGGGTCTGAAACCTGGAGCGGATCTTCCTGGCTGAGAGGTAGCCCGAGGCGGTGATGAACTCCACCCACAGCGACATGCTCCTTTTGCGGCCGTCGCTCAGCTTCAGCACCGCGCAGCCCGGCAGTGAGCCGTCGTCTACAAAGTTGAAGACCCCCATCTGGTTTAGGTACAGCACTACCTCAAACTCGTTGGGTGCGATGACCTCCATCCCCTCGTAACGCGCCTCTATCTCGCTCAGAGAGCTGATGAATCGGGGTTCCTGCACTTCCACCTCCTTCAGGACATCTGAAACCACTTTACAAACCTCCCTGATCGTCTTCGCAATGGCCGCTTTGCGCGTTTGGCATCTTTCGTTGTAATATTTGTTGAGCTGGTAAACCAGCTTCGCTTGCGTCGCTATCATGTTGGGGCAGAGGTCCGGGTTGTACACCGGAGAGTCGCAGTAGGTTGACGGATCCAATGCTTACCGGTAAAGCCAGAGGCGAAATGCTTCCCCGTGCAGTAAAAATGTATAATCAAAGTTTTTGCCTTTACAGCGGATGGACGTCAGTGTGAGGAGGAGGAAACGGATTGCGGTGCAACGTAATAGGTTACAAAATCTCAGTCCAGCTCATGCGCTTCCAGAAATGGCAGGGCGGCTAGATGGGTTACTCTGAGTCTGGAGTTTCCGACGCTAAAGCATTAAATACAGTCCGCGACCACTCATCTCTCCGTGTTTGGTGCGCATTAAAGCTCTGTTGTTCTTTCCTTGGTCCAGCTTTCGTCCAAACTCAGCTGTGTGAGCTGGACTTGTGTAGTTTATGAATGGTCCCTTAACAGGAGTGAAAGGGGTCGGGCTTCCCTTCCTGCAATCAACGACAGAGCTGTCAATGCGAACAGCCAATCAGAGCAGCCGGTGACAGGCAGCGCTGCAAGCAGCTACAGTTTGACTCCGCAGTATTTGGCGCGCGGAGCTGTCCGCTGCTCCGGGTCCGGTAGGAAAGATAAACGGCGCTTATTCTCTTCTGCTGCTCCCGGTGCATCGCTTTGGTTAACCTACAGCACATTTTGAAGACAACGGTTTCTCTTTCCCTGCTCTTTTCGTCAGGTGCGTAACGAGGATGGCAACTTGACAGCGGCGCACAGTAACCTGCCTATGTTCTGAAGATAACTCGTTTATAGATTGGTGTTGGTCATCCTTGATTCAGAATGTTAGCCTAATTGAAGCGAATTGATTTTAATTGATTATTTATTCTAATTGAATTACCTTGAATTTTAATTTAACTAAAAATGGCATGTGTTTCATTAAACCCTAATGTGAATGGTATTGCTCTAACTCACAAAATGCTGCATGACTTTTTGAAGTAGTATTTGTAAAATAAATGATAACTCAGTTTGAAACTCAAACTCTCATTTTTATTGAATTCATCCATTTCTGTGTGTAAGAAATGCGTCTAATACCAATGCAAAGCGACACATTCACCGCAGGATAACAATTAATTATCTTTATAACGTGTGTGGGGGAAACCTAATGCTGCTTATCATTATGGGTAGGCTATAGCCTATTTTATTTCTAAGGACAGTGAAGTGCACAATAGGCTATGTGTCAAGACACGTTATAGACATTAAGAAAACTATAGGCCTATAGGCGGTATAGCCTTCTTGTGCATATAGATATTTTTTAATTAATCTTAGCCTACTATCACCATGATTAAATTGTATGAGATTCTTTTGTCTAGATATTTTTTATACTTTATTTTTAATGTTACCTTTATCCAGCCGAGCGATTTGTGAAATAAAACGACCCTTCCTTTATATACTACTCCGGTGTTAAACTTTATATAGTTCATGCTGTCTCGTGTAAAGTTTGTTATCTGAAGTTGTAATTGATGTGCCCTTGTCACCCCCGATTCGCGGCTGATGATCAGAAGCCTTCACTTGCTCCTCAAACAGCTGAAAAGCATGTGCGTGTTTTTTAGCCATTAATTGACCTGTCTACTTTAAAAAAAACAACAGGCCCAAATGAACCAGAAGTGGTTTGACGGTTTGTGTTCAATTCATTAGTGAATTACTTTCTCTTTCCCTGTACCCCATAGATCACCGCGGTTTCACCTTCCTCTTTTAAAGCGGTTAGCCTAGGCCTACTATTGGTGTTTCAAGTTCTATGGTTTGACTACAGTATTGTGATTTTGAAATAGTTCGCTAGTGGTAGGCCCAGTGTTATGTAACGCGCGTCCTCAGTTTCACAGAATTTAAGTCACCCATGTAGGCTACCCTATTTTATCATATAATATGTACAAAAGATTCCTCTATTTAGGCTACACGATTCATTTGATAGTTTGATTTTACTTTTTCATTATGCATGGACGTTATTTAACTGTTTAGCGTTTAGCCGAAAAAGGCGATGAAGCTCCAGTAGCATGTAATTAGAAATAGGCTAAACTATGCTAATGATGTTCTCCCCTTTGCTAAAACTAGAAATAATTTAACGAAATATTACATTTAATGACAAAAACGCCAGCATCATACTTATATTTCTAATGTGGCCTAAATAGCACACACAACTATAGAAGGTAGCTATATATTTTTTAAATGGAAATAGTAGACCTAGGCCTATTTATTTGTTTATTTAGGCATATGCCTAATTTGATCTGGCCTACTTTAGCAAAATCGTGAAACTAAGAATTTACCGATAAATAAAGGCAAGCTGTGCTAGTTTTTAATTTGGTGGTATGAAATAGCCTAAACATTTTCTTCCCCCTATTTTCCCCTATTTATTTATTTTTGTTTTGTGTTATAATAGGTCATAATTCCTTTTTTATTTGTGATAATTGGAAACCACATGATTAAATAAACAACATTTGACATTGTGTTGTGTGTAATAGATTTCAATCAATTGGTTAAAATTAGGTAGACCTACTTTTCTACAATGCATATAAATAATAATACATAAGCTAATATCGTGTTTAGTGTTTTCTTTTCAGGCCAGTGTCATCTCAAAACAGGAAATACGATATAGGATAAGCAAAGCTAATGAGAATTTGGAACTGTGTCATGGCATTTGTATTTCTCTCCACATATTAACATAATCATCAGATTGGCCTTAAGCGTTTGAACGAAGCCTCAACTGCCATTTGGTTATATTCTCCAGAACAACTCAGAGAGTATGTTGCAACACAATCCGTTGACCTAGCAGTAACCTTGATTTATTGTGTACATTTATAGAAATGATAATCTGTTGAGATTTGACATTCCTTCCCTCTGCATCATACCCAAGTGAAGAAAAGTCAAATTAAGTAGCCTTGGAATTTTTGGGATATGAGAAGGAGAAAAAACAGCAGGGAACAAAATGGCAGTAGTTATTTCTATGTGACGGTTTATTATCAAGCATGCACCTCCAGAGAGATTTATGATAGCTCCTTGGAGTGTGAATCTACCAATATTATTTTGACACTAACTTAAGCATTATGAAATATATGACCGCAATAAGTGGTCTTCTTTTAAATATATTATAAACCTATTCTGACCAATGTGTTCATGATATTCTCTTGAGCAACATTCTTCCATTTTGATTTAATACATTATTTTATCAGTACATTTGGTGAGGCCATTTTGTCCATTTGTGTGTGTTTGTGAGGAAGTGTTAATGATTTTCGTATTAAGCTTTCTGACTCGCTACACAATAACCCATACACACCCTTCCCAATATTAGGCTTAGCTATAGAGTAAAATACTATCTTTTGGCAAAACAAATTCAACCATATAAGATGTATTATAGGTCTGGAGGCATAATGGCAACAAAGTTTAGCTCCAGAGCCGCCTGTTGTTACCAAGAGCCTCTTTATTTCTTCTTCTACCGATTATCTCCTTGAAGAGATCCAGAATTATCCATGGTCCCCAAAGACCTTTGTTCTGGTTTATATTGACGGAGGAAGAGAGACGAGGGCCTGGCAGAAAACTCTTTGATGCTAGTTTTTGTGGCCACTCCAGTGTCCACGCCGGCGCATATCTCTGCCAGCTGATTAATACCTTTCTGCTTTTTTCCTATTCTCTTCTCGTCTTTGTTCCCTCTCTCTGTATCTTTCTGTTATCCTTCTCACAGTGTCTATCTCTTCCTGTGCCTCTCCCTAGCTATGGAGCTACCAGATTACCCTGAGTAGCCCCAGGTGGCTGGCTACTGTGTGTACAACTGCTTTGTTTTTATAGCACAGTTTGCAACTACTTCCAAGACACTGGTCTTGCCATGACGCCTCACAGTAGTCATATGGGACTGACAAGCTAAGTTGTTTGTACAGAAATTAAATGTAATTTGAAACTCGCCTCCATAACAGGGGTGTTCTTTCTTTCAAATTCATAGTTCTGCCTCATTTAACACAGTTATTCAAGTGTTCATTCATCTGCTGGTTGAATCATGTAATTATATTATCACTCTATGTGAACCCCCCCCCCCCCTTTTCCTTAAGCTCCTAAATGTTCCTACACCAAAACGGTCGTCTATGTAATGGATACAAGACAAGAAGAAATGCCTAGAAATGCGTCCCTGGTAGTGTGCGTGGTATAAGACCCCAGGACAATGAATAGCATATATACTTCAGTGAGCCTATAAATCGGGTTTCCTGAGATGTTTTCATGTCGGGAGGGGGGGTGTAATCGGCAACAGTTTTTCTCTCGTGTCTGCTTGAGTCAGCGTGCTTTGTACTTCAGAGTGAATGATAAGAGGATGTTAGCGCTAGTGTCTCCTCCCCCTTCTCTCTCTCTCTCTCTCTCTCTCTCTCTCTCTCTCTCTCTCTCCCTCTCTGGAAACATGATAGGCGAAGGAAAAGTGGCCTGCCGTCTCACTACAGAACGCGCACAGACACAATTTCCTCTACTTTTACTCTCACATTTGACGATGTCCCCTAAGCAGCGGATGGACCCAGCTGTTCCCGCCAAAGAAGGCCCAGAGAATTTTAGCCCAGGCTACTAATTGCTTGGCAGGGGCCGTGCATCTGCTCGGCAGATAGCAGAACTGATGAAGTCATGCAGCAGATGTGTTAGCGTTGTTTGTCTGCGCTTGTGTGCCCGCACATGTGCGTGTTTAATACCCCCCACACACACACACACACACACAAATGCTGTGTTTACACACAACCCAAAAATATGGCATGCAAAGTTATTGCTACATGAATGAGGAAGTGAAATAGATCTGCTGGCGCGTGATTGGCTAAAAGATATCTGAGCCCGAGACACATTGGAGGTGCATTCTTCTCCCTCCCAGACCGTCATTAGCATTCGACATATTATAGTCATTAGTTTGGTAACATTAGACATTAGTTATTTAATGCAACATAATTTATATTTCAGTAATGATATTATCAGACACAGAAAGGCATGCAAATAAATATTCAGTAATATCACATCCAGATGTCTTTTCAACAAGTCATTTGCATTGGAAGTGTGGGGCTTAGCTGATCAATTGGAAACATGTTGTGTTAGTACTTGCAGCAGATCTCTAAAGAAACTGTTTAGAGCACAATATAGTGCAATATGCTGTATTGGGACAGTACTGGATATACTAGATGTATATAATTGTAACATTTTATATGTTACTATGTTTCCAAACATAACATACTGTATGACATTTAGGGAAATATATTCTAATTGTTCAGACTAAAAGCTAGAAATATTGCACTAAGCTGAATTTTAGGTCAACGAATAAAAAGGAGAAAATGGTTTAAAGTGTACCCATTACATTTGTCTTTAAAGGTCATTTCCCCACCTTGTAGTTTGCACTGATGAAACTCCCAGTGTGAAAAGGCCATTGGTGACTATAATTGGTGGGGCGGTGACAGCTACAGGGGCTAGCTACCGAGGCTGTATAGATAGTCACTCAGTCAGAGAGCACCACCCTGTTGTTACGTGGTGGCTACTTCCATATTGTTAAGCTGTCCCTTAAGTGTCAAACTACCGTCGAGCACAGCCCTCTCCCCCCCCCGGCTCCACCAACCTCTCATGCTCGGCCAGGGACGACCTTCGACTTCAGCTGCCAGTCAGAAAGAGGCATGGCGGCGTGGGACATCCGAGAGAGGAGCCTATTGATTTTCCAGTTAGAGCGTAAGTAGTGTGTGCTGTAGGACTAACGGACGGGCCCGAGCAGGTATGTCATTATCAATGAGCCCGGGAAAACGGATCCCTTCACTCACACTCGTTCATATTGGCCCCCGCTGCCCCTCCCTTCATCCCCCTTGCCATTCCTCCTCCGTCCACCCCTTCCAGTCCCCTCTACGCCAGCTCTGACGGAGCGCTTCCCCGGACGGTCAATAAATCGCTCAGGCACAACGCGGCAAAGACCGGCTGAGCGATGTGTTGGAATGACCTCCTTCCTTCCTTCTCGCTCTCTCTCTCGCTCTCTCTCTCGCTCTCTCTCTCTAGCTCTCTCTCTTGCTCTCTCTCTCTCCTTCTGGGCATCTCGTCCGTCCATCCTTTCCCAGTAATTATAGCACCTGGAAGACATTAAACATTTCCCTACCAGAGACAGACTCATCATGATCACAGCCACCATGTGCTCTTCTCAGCTTGCTGAGGATCCCCCCCCCCCCCCAACTCGCTTCTTGTTCAGGGTCTCCTCTGGTTTAATCTTACCCAGCGTTCCCCCGTGGCACTCTTTGACTTATCCGCTCATCAGGAACCCCAATTATTATCACACCGCTTCCCTTTGTTCTGCCTCGCCGCTTGTGTCAAGTCACTGTCCAAGAAGGCGCTCAACGCGAAGACACATGAAAACTATTGGGAATGATTTGAGCCAATTAGCAGAGATAAGGCCGGATAAATGTTGTTAAGCATCCTGACGTGTGTTTTCTGCTCTCCTGCAGAACTGCTTAGTTGAGTTGTCGCCTCTTCGTCTTCCCTTCATTTCTATTCTCTCTTTCTGTCCCTGCACGCGCACCCATGTTTTCTCTGCGCTCACAGCCTCCACCCACATCACATCATTGGTTTTCTTCCTTACGATGAACTCTCCCTGTGAGGATGAGGTCAGCAATGCCACGGCCTTGTAAGTGCTCTTGAGGAGAAACGGAGATAGATTCGTTAAAGCGGAATTGAAATTCTGTTAAGCCCTTGACATTGTAACGTCCTTACCTCAATATTAAGTCCTCCTTCTGACGTTAGGCAATTATTCGCAGACTGGAAAAAGGTTCAGTATTTTCATCCACCACTGTCTTTCACTGTTGTGAAAGATCCCCACCTCTACTGGTAGTATATATTCTATATATACACATACACATACTGTATCCCATATAATATAAGTTACTCTCGAGTTGTAGTTGTAGTTGTCAAAATGTTGTAGTGTTTAATTTTAAGATATATTTACCTTTTGGATTGAATATTGTGATATCATTTAAATGAGATTAAAAAGACCTTATCTTGAGAATCCATACAACCAGTAAGAGATCCCAGTGAGCTTTGTCGATGTGGATGAATGAGAGAGGCTGGTATAGCTCATACTGTACCACAAACAAATTTAGGTCAGGTCAGAAGGTCAAGGTCCTCTTACAGCCACTGTTCTAGTCTTTTTGTAGCATCAGAGGAATTCATAGACGTTATAAGTATTTGTGCTTCACTTGTGTTGCAACTACTTGCACTGTGGGGACACTTGAATATATGAATTTAGCGTCCAACAGTAGAAGTATTGCGTTTTCACTTGGTTTGTATATGTCGCCATCTATTTCCTGACCGTGTTAGTAAGGCTAATAAGGGATACGGTGTTGTCTGTGTAAAAGCAGCTGATGAACGCTAGCGAACAGTGAGTGGTTATCACGCAGGACAGGCCAGCAGATGATGATTGCTACTTGGCCCTCACATAGGGAACCATTAGACACTGTCATCCCCCAGCTAATGATGACTAATGTCTCTCATCAGATCTCTCTTCTCTCATTCTGTCTGTTTGCCCCATGGTACACACACACACACACACACACACACACTCTCACTCACACGTTCATACCAACACTCAAATGCAGACGTCCAAACTAAATGATTGTACACACACACACACACACATTCTCACACAGTAACCTGACTTTGGACCTTAACACGACCACGACTCACTGTGGACCAGACCTGCCTCGCACTTAACCAAGCACCCCCAGACAAAGAGCCCCCCCATCCTCTCTCTGCACCTGAGCCTAGCCCCTCCATCATGCTCAGTCTTTGGGCTTGACTGGGCCACAGTCAAGGGGCATGTGCCTCCCCTCCCTTCCCCTGATTGATCCCCTCTCTCCATCATTTGTTTCCCTGGTCTGCCCCTGACACACGTGTCAAAGACAACACAGCAGCCTGATGGATAGGCCTGTTTATGGATGCCAGTTCGCCTGGTAGGCTACTGATATTACACTCAGCACCTGTGTACCTGCTGCTCTCACAGGCCTTCGTTATTCCGCTGGGGTCAGTCAGACACTAGGCTCCAATTGAAAAATCGATGCCCAGGGCCTGGCAGGTTGGAACATTGGAATTGTAAATGTGGCCATTTTGCTAGATGGCAATGTGCTGCATTTCAGATTCCATGCTCCTATTAGCCTGGATGCGAAAACTAAAATGTGGTGTTAGTGAGCTTATGTTATTTCTGATCACACATCAAGGAAAATGGTAGAGGAGCTACATAACATTTTATAACAAGGGATTCTGGCATTGTGGATTGTATAGAATACCTGCTGTAGCTAGGGAGAGTGGAACGACACACTGATGCCTCCGCTGTCATTATAGTTAATGACCCACATAGTGTGGTTGAAATGGTGCAGCTATAGGCCTATAGCCTTCTGTAGCATTCAGTCATCCCCTTCTATAGTGCCCAGAGTGTTTCATTCCGGCCCTTCAGTAAAGATAGTTATAGCAAGCACAATAGCAATTCCATGAAGTTCTCACCAATCTGTGCACCGGGGGGGGGGGGGGGGGGT
>JAODLI010000001.1:2564092-2575554 GCA_027575585.1 Percopsis omiscomaycus | reverse complement strand
CCGTGCCCCGGGGGGGGGGGGGTTGTTTAATACTGACTAATCAGAAGAGGATTGTGATATTCAAATGTAGTTCTGACCCTTTTCATTTAACTACTAAATAAATGCATAGCCTTTTCTTGCACCAAAGATCTTAAACCACTATCAGCATACTCTTTTCTTAATTACCCAAGTCAAATTAGTCTCACACCAGTAAGTCAAATTTAATCAATCTTTTCAAATGGAACATTGCGCTCAGCATTACATTTTATTCATACAAGTCACAGAACCTATATTCAACGGTTAATTGATTTTCATTCGAGAAGAAACCCTGTACAAGCAGAGATAGTCATCTAAGCACTTCTTACGTACCTTTAATCTCCTTTAATAACCTCATAACCCTCCGGCCTCTGAGGTTATTTATTCACATAGTTTACCCTCTCAAAGTGTTGCTTCTCCACATGCCAGGCGCTGATAACCTATAACACCCATAGATTCAGCTTTAGGGGCTTCCTTTCACAACGACCTCCCCCCTCCTCTTCTCTCCCTCTGCCTCCTTCGTACCAGCCTACCTCGAATTCCCCCAAGAGAGCTCTAGTTTTCACCCCACACCCACTTAAGCTGGCAACAATAGATGGATTAGAGAAGAATTTACTCTGATGAGGCTCTGCGGACGGCACAAAAATGGCCCATACGGCACAAAAAAATAAAAAGGCCAAACGGGAGATTGATGGAAAAGCGGGGAGAATGCGATAGGAGCCGGTCAGTGATCTTAACCTGTGTGAAGTTTGCCGTGGCAGCTTATAGGGCAAAAGAGGGCAGCAGTACCATTGAGCCTGATACTACCCCAGAGCGGGTGCTCGTTCAGGGCTGTCTCCTTGATTTCATAAATACTACTGAAAAGTGGTCCCCCTTTTTCCTGTCCTTTCATGATGCGCATGCGTTTGTTGTTTTGGTCTTTTACTTCCAACAGGTGCGCTGCTACGCTGTGAGGAGTCCCGCTCCAATATTTGGTGACAGTCTTTCTACAATTTAGTGTTTGTATCATGATCATATATCACCAAATAAATATACTGTGGGGATATACTGATATGTTTTACATTAAAATGAATTGCTGTGCCAAAAGGTTTCAATATTAGACAACTAGCGCTGTCCCAGGAACACACAACTATACAGAAGTTACCAGGCAGGTTAAAAAATTATATGTTTGCTTTACATAACGTGCGGTTGCATCGTCTGCAAGTGCTGGCGCTACATTAATGCTAAGGTTCCAGGAAGAGAGAGTCTGTCCTCAATTTGTGCATGTCTGCTGCATTTCACGCCGCTCTTCCCTTTACTTATGTGGCCTTATCCCTTCTTTATCCCCTGTCACCCCTGAGCTACAAACCCTGCCCCCTCCCCCCCCCAAAGGTTAAAGTGCCCTGTTTGGCATAGGGAAAAAGAAACTCCTGGCCTTAAATAGGGGAGGGGGTGAATTTTATATACCCTCGGGCATTCCTGATCCTATCTGCGTTATAATAACACTTTGCTTCCTAGTGGAAGAGGCTTTGTAAATTGTTTTGGGGTTTTTACAGGGTTGCCAGGTTTGGTGCTTTTAGTTATATTTGTGTCTAATCATGCACCATGCATCCACCATTAGTGTTTACCTCTTCCAGTTTGGTATCTCATTATCCTCCAAGCCTCTCTTGAGGCTTTTGTCCTCAAATCCTTTGTTACAGAGGCTAAATGTTTAATGAGTTAATGCACTAAAGGCTTCACTTCTCTACCAATTAACCCTAAGACCACTGTGGCATTTTCCTAAATCCACATAGGACTTTTCTTTTTGTCCTTGCATAAAAAAGGCTAAGCGCCCAAGCAAAGCAAAAGAGAAAAGGCTAACCTGTTAGCAAACAGTGCAGAGAACCATAAAGGGCTTAATCCTTATTAGGCTAAGTTTCAGACTAAAAGATCTTTTCAATAAAGACTTATTTTCAGAGAGAGTACTCGTAACTTTTTGAGCCGTAAGGCTTCATAACTTTACACTCAGTGCAAGCTGGGCCTGTTTATTTTCCTTTAATTCTCTCACACTCTGGTGGCTTCTTAGCAGTGTTTATTTTTTTTGCTCTTGTAGTTTGTTTTACTTCCCTCGAGGCAATAGGCTTCTATGTGTGACCAGTGATTACATCTTGAATCAGTTACACGACGGTGGAAGAATTGTGCCTATCAATCATGGCTTGACACAAATCCTCTTTTACATTGAATCCATTGTTGACAAAATGGACTGTGTACATTGTCTATTTTCTTTCTTGCTCACTTACTGCTTACCCTCATAGCAACCTGTCTCAAGTGTTTTATGTTGTTTTATTTTACTTGGGTGTAAAAGGTCCATAATTTCCATATAGCCCTACAGTGGTGGTGATGGCTAGCTGGATGAAGCATGCTTTTATGGAGCCATGCAGACTAGAGGATGACTATTGGAGTATGACGGAAGGGTCATGTGTTTCACCTCTTTAAGGTCTTGTGATTCTTTCAATGGTATTTTTTTTTTATAGTGAGAGAACATTATTTTCTCTACAAATGAGTTACCTATTCAACCCAAACACACCCTTAACCCCAATTCTCCATAGGTTGTCTCTCTCAAGAACGCTTGAAATATGCTAATACATTTCCGCCCTCTCACTTTCTAACAAAGGTAAAAAATATCTCCTATTTTTCTCCTACCTTCTCTCTACGGTTTTCATTTTTTCTCTCTGTATCACTCAATCTCAACAACATAATCTGTATAAATTGGCTACAGAGAGCTGGAGGAGGTTTTGTGTCTGTGTTGATCAGGCTCCTGATTGGTGGAGGAGCACAAGCAACAACACAGCCCCTCCTTAGTGCAGCCAGGGCCCTTTGCCTGCTCGTTAGTGCGATGAACTCATTTACTAATAGGTGGTGACAAGGCCTAGCCTACCAGAGTGAAACAGAGGACGGGGGGTCGGGACGTGGGGTTGGAACAGGGAGGTAAAGCCCAGTTAGCCGGGAACAGGACTGTATGTTTTTTATTTTTAATATAAATCACAGTCATGGTGTGGAAGCACCAGACGAATGTATCTACCAGGCCTTAAACGTCAGCTCGCGTAAGTCTCCGCTTTTATTGTCCCTTGCTTGCCTCTGTAAAGGCCAAGCAGGCTGCATGGATGGCGTCTCACGCCGCTGACGTTATCCGAGTTGATATGTTTCTGCGTTCAGTGGAGGGAGGAAAGAGTAGCTGGCGATATGACTCAGATTTAGCTTGCGTCCAATAGCTGGTGAAAGAATTTGAGCTATTTGTTAAACACAATTACAATTAGGCCATTTAGCAGACGCTTTTATCCAAAGCGACTTACAATTACATTGTAAGTCCTGCCCCACATGTACAATTCAAGTGTGTGCCTTTAAGACCTCAGGACCATCTCAGAGATTCAGGCTCATGTTTTGCATTTAGTAATTTCATAAGCTTTTGTCTGTGTATGTGTGTGTTTGAAACAAAGGGGGGGGGGGTTTGAATGGCTTTAGGGACACGCAAAGCCAAAAGCAATTCCACACGCTGATGAGGCCACAGGTTCTCTCAGCTATGAATTCTATCAAGTTCTCCCAATACTGCGTCTCCCTCGTCTCCGTTGTGATGTTGATGGATCACCGCTCTTCCTCCCGTTCATTAATTTCATCACCTTATCTCCCACACCACTTCATTGGACCAAAAGGTAATAATAAATCCCTCATCCATTATCCTTTAACCGAGGCAGCCATGCGGAAATGCTTAATAACAGGCAACAAATTGAACTTCAATCACTTCATCTTCGTTCAAACACAGAGAGCACATTAAACCGAAATGGCAAAATTCGCATTTACTGCTTAATTTTATCATACTCTAATCCTGTTTTTAATGGGGGGGGGAAGTGAAGTAAAATTGAAGTGCTTTTCTTGCATGTTTTATAAGCAACACCGTTTTATTTTATTGTGAAGGGGCAGCATTTCCTCTCCTCTTGCACTCGATGGCCTTATCAGCCCAGGCACACACACACTTTGGCGGGCCCAGCGAGGCAGGGCAGCCGAGAGACTCATTTATCTTGAGGCGTGCTCCCTGATGTTTGCCCTGTTGTGTCTCCCTTGCCCCCTCTTCATTTAGGGCGGTTTCAATAAAATTTCATTAATTTGTGTCACCACCTCCAACCACGCGCCAACACTTGACAATACCCATGTTTCTGACTGTGGTTGGTGAAAAGGAATGGGGTGTGTGAGGTGTTTGGAATAGAAAGGGTGGTGGAGAGGGTTCGTTGGCCAGGACTGTCTGGAAGAGTGTGTGTGTGTGTGTGTGCGCACCATGCACCCAGTCCCCCTTGATGTGTCCCTCTTCATTCTGCCATCGTTTGGGAGTCTGACAGAGACAAACGACAGTGCTTCAGAAATGAGCAGCAGCCCGGCGCACAAACAGGTTGAAAAAAGAAGGGAGGGAGAACGAGAACCCATTGCAATCAAGTTCCTTTCTTTTCTGTTTGACTGCCTTGTCTCGTGTGACAATCCTGAAATGCATCTTGGGAAGACCTGGATCAAAGCATCTTTCTCCAGTTGAGATGAGAAATAGGGAATATATACTTCATATTGAACTCCTGATTCTACCTTTGAAGCCTCCCATCCTCGCTGTTATTTTCTTTTCTGTTTCTCTGCACGGTTAAATATTAATAGTCTTTAATCCCAGCTGTAGCCCAGTTCGGGCATTTTTATGAAACATTACTTTTTAATTAGCATTTCTTAATATGCGCGTGGAGCTGTATGACATTTGTGGTTCCAGCGTTACTATCTATCATGGAGGAAGCTCGTACAGCCATAGCTCCTGTTAGGACAATATCCGGCCATGCTGTTGTCATTTGTCCAGGCGTGGTCTGAGCGGTCATTCCCTTTATTGTGCTCCTTGTCATCCACTCAGCTTCTTCATCCACAAGGGAAAGGGCAATAGCGACAAGAAGCTTAAGAGCGCAGGCCGTAATTTACTGCGTTCTCTGAGATTTATTGGTCCAGTAAAAAATGGGATATCCGGTCGCCCTTGCCGCTGTCATATCTACCTGTTGAACTGGAGAGGACCAACTTCATCATTTTAGAATCGGGTATCTCCTTGACAACTGTACACAAAAGAGTCGGATCCTTCCTTTTGGAGGTGAACGGTTACGGTTACAGCAACCATCGAAACGTGGGAATGTCATTTTGTTGTGATACCAGGAAGTATTGTTTTTTAAATAAAATATTGTAGTACATACTGTAGGCTTCAAGGGATACTTACTAAGATTAGAATGTTGGCATCTGAACCCTGATAGCCACCCTGTCTGCTATGGACTGTCTCAGTCTGTCATCACATCTCAAACTGTCTTCCTTGAAAATAAACTTGCTATATAAAATCCTCTCATTAGCAGTCGTATGATATAAACTTATCTATCTTTTGAATATAAAATTTTATATTACACAATTCTTTTCTTATTATATAAATATTATATATTATTTTCATTACGCAAAATCAATGTACAGATAAAATATATATGTACACATATTTGTTAAAAGCAACGTGAGGAATCCCATCATGACACATATTTGTCAATTCGACATTTTCTGACGTTCAGTTCTGATGCAATTGTCTTTATTTTTTGTACACAATGAATTTATAAATAAAATGAATTAAGGTATTTTTCATTCACACAGTTTCCTGCATTCATTATACTATGATAAAGACTTGTGGGTTGTAATTTAGTAATAGCTTGGCTTGAGTATAGTCATACGTTTGGATCTAATATAAGTATCAAAACCATTTTACAGATAAATGTTCTGTACCTCATAAACAGAACTCTTTCTCCAATATGTGGTACATGCCTTAATGCCACAGGAAAAAGAAAACGCATACATTACAAATACACAAGCTGCTGTTGCGAGAAAATGTGCTGTTTTTTGTTATTTTTTTGACAGTGTTGCTATGGCTACAGGCTGATGGCAGGCTAGTACAGTTGTCTTGTGCCCCTGTTAAGAAAGGTACGTTGCTGTCGGACAGAAACCCCAACTTCTCCAAGCCACTAATCCAGATTTAATTGAACTCCAGAGACTTTGAAGTGAATTTGTGATGCAGGCAGGTTATATTCCTTGGAGAGAAAAGATAAAGCTCGAGCCATCCTCAACTAAAGGCCTCAGCTGGCCCCAGACACTGTCACCTTTCCTTAATGAGCTCCTTGAAGCTAACGCTAAGCCTAGCTTGGTAGCTCACATTTGAATATTTGTGATTAATAACGCAGCCTTTCAACTGGGCCTTGACAGGTTACAGTGACTCTCTCCATGTCCCACGACACCCTCCATCATTAAATCCATTGAAACAAAAAGAAGAGGGCAAAATAAAAAGCTAGCTTACAAAGCAATGCTAAGCAGTTAATACCAAGGCTAAATAGTAGATTAACAGGAGTATGAATCACAGGGGCCGGGCCAAGCTTCGGGGTCTGTTAGGAACTATGACAACCATCAGAGCAAGATACTCTGATGGCCTCTGCTAGTTCCACAGGGACAGATTAGGCTCAGCTCATCAAAGCATTTTAACTCTGGGACTGGCGAACAACACTGTTTCAGTGACCTCCAATGAACTACAGCAAATTTTAGTTCTAGTCTAATGGGCCTTCTTAGCATAAACTAGGCTTTTAACCCTAGTCCTGTGACTTGATTCTTCAAGTCGAGCTGCTGCTATATGTCAGAATTACCTTTTCTTGTCTTGCTTGTAGATTTCTCTTTAAAAAAAATGTTGTGAGGTTTTCTTATATCTTTTGATAACACAGCTTCTGTAATAGTGATTTGCTTTTAGTGAACTAAGCGTTTCCCACCACTCCCCCAAGCTGAAAGGGGCTCATTCTCTTGTTAAATGGATCTCTTTTTCATGGAGGCTGATCAATATAAAACATTAATCCTACTGGTCAGGACGGTGTGCCATTGGAGTGTGATAAATGAACTAAAGTGGCCCTCTCTCCCTCTCCTATTATTCCCCTTCCTTCTTTCTCCTTCCAATCCTCCCATAACTTTTAACCTCTGTTTTTTCTCTTATTCTGCCCCCCCCCCCCCCCCCCCCCCCCCCTCATTTTCTCTTGACCTCTTCTCCAGATTCTGGCGTACACAGAGGGTCTCCATGGAAAATGGCTGTTCACAGAGATCCGTGCTGTCTTCTCCAGACGCTACCTGCTGCAGAACACGGCTCTGGAAATCTTCATGGCCAACAGAAGTAAACCATCTGTTACTTTTATTATTTAACCTTGTTATTGCGACCTCGGCGGACGCACCTGGAAATTTCCTCCAGTGCCACTTATTTGGCCCGCTCTGTCATTGCGAGCTGCCGGAGTAACGCAGCAGGGGCTGCTGAGATGGAAGGTTTGGCTGTGTCTAATGGAGCGAACTGTGGGCTTGTCCTTTCTACAGCGGCGGTCATGTTCAACCTCCCAGATGCAGCTACGGTCAAGAAGGTGGTACACTGTCTTCCTCGGGTTGGCGTGGGAACCAACTTCGGCCTTCCACAGACCAGGTGAGACAAAAACTTTGTTATAGGGGTTGAGAAATGCCTTTGTGAGGTTGTCACGAGATGATATGAAGATTTTTATTGTAATTGTTACTCTAGTGTTATGTTATCTAGTCTTGGGTTATAATTATCCAAGAGACGATCCTAGATTGTGTTATAGCAGTAATTTCTCAACGTTTAAAGCCAACAACTGTGCACAAAAGCACACATGGATTGCAAGGGGTCTGAAACTATGTAAACATCGTAGAGATTATGTGCCAAGCCCTCAGAAGTGGTTAATTCCGACACAAATCAATGAGTGTACCTTTTTGTGAAAGATAAGCAAGCTATGAACCACTCTTGTTGGGAGCTCATGGGTAAAAAACACTATGGCCCACATTCACAATTTTTGTTTTGTGGCATATAATGGCACTGTAACTGTTAAGTGCAGAAAGTGCTTCAGAAAGAAAACACGGTTGCCACTTTTACACCTTGAAAATGTATGGTTTATTCACTTTCGCCCCCCTCCCTGGCAGTGTGTTCCACATGCACAAACACACCCAGAGCCCCCCACCTCACCCTCGCCACAGAACAGCGTAATTGGCTTCACACAAACACAGTCCACCCCGTTTATTTATACCCTCCTTGTGAGGCAAAAAGTGGCTATGGCCAGAATGCCTGGAGGGCACAACCCCTCCCCGCTGCCCGCCTTACTTTGTGCCTAAGCCCAGCCTGGTGCTCTGGGATTTCTGATCCAGATCCAACACCTCAGAGAGGGTTTGGGGTCCTTGTTAGTTAGTCAGTCAATCCGTTAGTTAGTTAGTTAGTTAGTTGTTATTTTGTTACGCCATCAAGTGGGTAAGGATTGGTACCCGGTAATGAGCGAGTCTGGCGCAATGTTGGGGGAGTGCTGTGTATTCGTGGGCGAGGGAAAGTGTGTGTGTGTCTCTGTTTGTGTCAGGCTCATTAATCAAGGTAGTTTGCAGGCTGGAGGCACCTTGCCTCTTTGACCCAAGAACAGCTGTACCAAGCACTGTAGCGCTCACACCAGCATAAGTCACGCATTCAGCACAAAACATTGCTTGACCATAAGGCTACATGCAGTTACACAACCGCCTTTTCAACAGCGGTACAAATTAGCATATCTTCTCAACTTCTAGAGGGCCTTCCCAATGCCAAGCGCCTGCCACGTCAACATTGTGTCAGATTCATTGCAATTTTCTCAAGCTGGTGTAAAAATGCACCCTGTTATGGTAAACTTGTATTTGGCAAGGGCGTATTTTCACTTTAGAGAGGCCTAATGACCATAATCTCACACCCTGACAGTGATTAATTCCATCATTTTCCTTTGTTTTAATTGGATTGGGGGTCATTTGTTTAAGTCTCGCAGCATACATCATGCTAGGCCTGTATTTGTGTTGCACGTACACGCAGAGCACGTATTCAACTCTATTTATTGCATATTTTTCTTCTTAATTAGCAAGACCTGAACTTCAATAAATATTTAATTTATGGACATTTGTATAACAAAGCTTTAATAAGGCCTTAAGGCTTTCTTGGCTATTCCTGTGGTGTGTTGTAGACATGTAACCACTGACAACACTCCTCCGTGTCCAGAGTACAACATGGCAGAAATAAGATGAAACTAATTGTAATAGCTGTCACACTTTGAAACATCACTGCTCTCCCACCATGTAATTGAATTATCTTAATGCTGACACTTTTTGTACCTACTGGTAATTTATATTTTATATATTAACAAATGTAGCTGGGTTCCTTACGCCTTCAATCTTCGTGTTTGCCTCCCCAGACGTATCTCTCTGGCCACCCCCAAGCAGCTTTTCAAGGCTTCCAACATGACCCAGCGCTGGCAACGCCGAGAAATCTCCAACTTCGAATACCTTATATTTCTAAACACCATCTCCGGTGAGGACACCAGCACACGCTGGCACTGTAATGTTGCCCCTATTGTGTGATGCATGCCTAGCAAGGGGGCACAGGAATGGAACAGAAATAACATACACTTAATCTTTAGGTTTCAATAAAAAAATCTCTCTCTCTCTTCCTCTTCCTCCTTTCTCCTTCCACCAGGCCGTACCTATAATGACCTGAACCAGTATCCAGTCTTTCCCTGGGTCATCACCAACTATGACTCTGAGGAGCTGGACCTGACTCTTCCTAGCAACTTCAGGGACCTGTCCAAGGTAGGACACCCATGTAATTCGCTTTGGATAAAGGCGTCTGCTAAATGCTGTAACTGTAACTGTAACACCCCAGGACAGAGCCTTTCTTTCTACTCCCCACGAGTGAGCGCCTATATAGTGGAGGGCCTGGTGTGTCAGTCGTTAAATCTGTTTAGGGGCCGTGTAATTGCCATTGATCATAGTTTAGAGAACCTCCTCTTTAATCGCTGGTGGCTGATAGAAATCTATACACAGATCTGGGACCTGTTTCTTGGTTAGTCTCAGTTAGTTGACAAAGGTTTAAGGACATTCAGTTGTGATTTACCTCCCTTTTTCCAGTCTTTTTTTCTTTTTTTCTTTAAATTCTGCTGAAAAGATTTCTTTCAACAGAGACTGAATAGAGATTGATTGAACAATTTAGATTCAGACTTTCACAATGGAAGTGAAGGGTGAAGTTATTTTAGACTTCATATCTTCTTCTCCTCTCCCCATATTTGCTCTGCCTGTCCTGCGTGGAATATTTTCAAAATGTCACCTTCTCTTTCTGTCTATAATTCATAACTTCATAATTCATTACTTCAAGGTTGGCCTTCCTGAACTTCCTTGGAAATACAGGAATACTCCCTTGTAGCTCCAGGCTTTAAGTGATTTACTTCAAAACAAGCGCCCCGTACACTTTTACGTTCACCCACAGAACCTCCTCAGAACAGCTTAAAGATCCCTCTGTCTGTCTGTGTTGTGGCACTCCTAAACCTTCCAGTTCCTGTGCGGTGGACTTGACCATCCATTGTGTGTAATGGTGTCCAGCGGAGGACAGAGGATTTGTTTTAGAGGAGAGATGATTGAGCGACTATCATGCCGCTGGAACCAAAATGGCCCCGCCTCTATGACAAACGTTGAATGGAGAGTTTCCAGACAGACTGTATACGCGGAGGGGAATAAATCGCGGAGCCTGCAACATCAGAATGGTCTTACCAGGCTACTCAAAATCTTCTTCCCTTTATATACCCGCTCTCCATTTTCTCTCTGTTTTTTTTTTTCATTCTCCCAGGTTAGTGTTCTCTCCTCCCCCTGCAAATTGCTCTGCAATTTCTTTCGATTTCGCTTCATGTTGCCCAGCAGGCCACCGTCCCCACCCCAGAATAAAACCACACACACACACACACACACACCTCTTCTTTACCAACCGTGCTCGTTCAGGCCTGCCGGACCCTGGGTGGGTTTGAACGAAAGAGAGATGGGCAAAAAGAGTGAGACCGAGAGAGACAATAGGAGGAGAGAGCTTGGGGAAGAAGAGGCGATCGTAAAGAATGAAAAACAACCAGCCCTCCTCTGCATTCTCCTTGAAGAGCAGAGGAGAAATGGGGAGAGAGAGGTGGTGGTGGGGGGGGGAGGTGCGTCAATCTATATTACATCTGTTTTATTCATGCTGTTGACATGGTGTGATATCAGTGTATGACCACTGGACCGTGGCCGACTGCACCGTCTGGAAAAGGGCAAGCTCCCCCCGCGCACCCCTCCTCCTGCCCACCGCCCCTCCCACTGTGTGTTTCCATTGTTTGGGACCCCATGTTCCCCACTCCCCTCTCGCTCACCTCGCCCCCCCCCCCCCCACACACACACACACACGAACACCTGCAACCTACTTTTTCTGCCTCTCCACCTCTTTTTTTGTGACCATGTATCTTTCTCTAAATCAACCTTTTTTTTTTTTTTCATCCTGCGGGGGGGGGGGGGGGGGGGGGGGGGGGGGGGGGGGGGGGGGGGGGGGGGGGGGGGGGGGGGGGGGGGGG
>JAODLI010000001.1:2534590-2563992 GCA_027575585.1 Percopsis omiscomaycus | reverse complement strand
GTACCCCCCCCCCCCCCCAACACCCCAGAGGCCACACGGAATTTATGTCCCCTCTCCGGCAGAGCCGTTCTGACCCCGGGGACTTTCTTATCATAAACTCTAACCTCAACCTGACATCAAACGCCGACCGCCAAGATAACATTGTAGTCCCGATAAGCGCGGACCAAGACTGCCACGGCTCCCTAATGGCTTCCCTTCCACCCCTTTGTAGCCCCCTCTTTCATTCCACACACATTTCCTCACCAGGGTACGCTTCTGCACTCCCACGTACAGATCAGACCGTCGAAGCCGTGAGTCAATCCATCCAATCCTCCTCATGCTAGGTAAGAAGGGACGGAATATTTGTAGGGATTTTCTTTTCCTTAGGATTGACATCAACATCTGAAGGCCGTGTTCACTCGCACACACATTAGGCGGTGTGTATTTGCGTGGCTACATAAATAGTGCGGTTTTATGTATTGGTCTCGGCAGCATTGTGCTATGGCCTAGAACTCACAGCCAAGCTATTATTGATTATTGTTTTCACCACACATGCGCCATATGTTAATCCCCCAGCCACTCCACACCATTTTCTCTTGTTTAAATAAGACGCCACACACAAATACTTCTCTAAAAAGGTGGTTTTGATTTATGTTTGGAAGTGTTGATAATTCATTATGTTGGTGTAATTGGGTTGGGCAGATAATCTTTTAATAGTTCTCATTGTTGTTGTTGTTTTTTTTCTTCCCAAATTACGATTGTCTCAAATTTAATTGTCCTATAATCTTAGATAGAATTTTATATTAATTTTAAATAGAATTTTTGGTTGTGTTAAAACAAAATATCTTGAAGGAGCTTTGTGTGGGGTGGGGGGCTGTGACAACACTACAGAGCTGTCTATTCACGCAGCAAACTAGTGTAAATACGGAAGTATTTTGGCCATTCATTTGTAGCATGCTGAATGCTGAGGTGGATTCCATATGGTTCCACTCATCCAGTCTGTCAGAGAATTTACGACACACGGCTAATGGATACCCTAATTGGATTTGCATTTTGAAATTTGAGAACAATACTTTTCATCTTGTGATCTTTGAAGATGAAGAATACCATGGCTGTTAACCTGCTAGCTACAAGGAGCATTGTTGTTCTCAAATAAGAATGAGGAGTACACCTACATAAGGGCTAAACTTGTGAACAGATGGGAGTCATCGAGACCTACGAGTCTGGGTATTGGTGTTGTAGTTATATCTTCAACAAAGAGGTGAAAGCAATAATATTTGAGGAGAAATCAGATAATTACGCCTTGTTTCACACTATATAATTCAATATGCTCACTTGGTAGAGTTGGGCATGTATAACACTTGTCAAACCATAATACAACCAATATAATGTAACCATAATAGTGAGTTAGGCTTCTTGCTCAAGGATGCTTGCATGGCATGTTGGGTATCAAACCCACTTCACATCTGACATTTTGAAGATCTTTACTTGTTGTTGTGAGTGTGATGTACAGTTCCTGGATTTGGGAAGGCATAGCATGTGCTGAGCTGTAAAGCTTTTAAGCATCAAGTCTGTTCCCACACTTAACCTTTATTTACCGTGGGCACTTCTTGTTTAAGTGTACGTCACATTATCTTTACAGTGTCTGGGTATCACCAACCCAGTCGCCAGTCTTGGAATTAAAAGTAATCCAAGATTAAAGATCCGATATTTATCTCATCAAAGCCCCAGCAAACCCCCAGTCTAATTACAAGCACGGGATTGGCTCATTTATCTGAATCCTCATCAGAGCTCCATTTGCTGCCACAACATATTTGGCCAATCTGTGGCAGGGCGATGGCGCGTTTTTTCTTTTCTTTTTTCTTTTCTTTTTTCTTTTCCATCAGCACATTGGCGGGTACACTGGTCTGATGTACGGCGCTGTCGCGGCAACCCCGTTGTAGCTACTGCGAGCACAAGCCCCACAGTAATTTACAGCAGTAAACAACGTAGGGGCTCTCGCACACACACAATTCTCTCTCTCTCTCTCTGTCATTGTGGCACTCTCAGTCTTTTTTATTTTATATGCATCCTCTCCCTTTTCTTTTTTTAATGAGCCGACTGTTATTAGGGCCATAAATCAGAGCAATGGGTGTGATGTATAATTCAGCGTGTGTACTCACCCACCCCCAGTGGCCCTGAGCAAGCCCACAGTGTGTCACTGTCAACTTGGAGCTGCACAGTGTGGCGCTATGAGGCTCAATGCAAGCAGCCACACATACTGTACAGTGGCCAAGTGTATACATAGCTTATACATGGATAAATAGAACACCTGCTACACAGACAACCGGGCCGTTTCCTTGGTTATTTTTTTTTTTTGCTCGCTCCGCTAAGACCGTTGCTGCGGTGTTTTCGGGAACGCGCACACGCAGACGCACGCAGCTGCACACCCCATTACGCCCACACAACACAGTAGCAGCAGCACAGATCAATACCGAAGCCCTGGCCCGTGGATGAATCTTTGTGTGACAGGCACCCTATGATATGAAAGAGATCCAATCGATCGACACTATTCAGGGCCCTCGTCTTCAAAAGGCCATCATTCCATTACTATTGATCTGTTCCGTGTGTGTGTGTGTGTTTCTAGGTGTGCACTGCTGTGTGTGTTCCTGTGTGTGTTCATGGGAACGAGGGTGAAGGGGTGGTGTTAAAGGGACGACTAATAAAAATGGAACCATCTAGAAAGAGATTTCTATAAATGAGTATTTAAATAATAGCCAAGTGCCACAGCGCTATTGTTTTTTTTTTTTGCCTAACCATTTCTCTAAACTAAAGCAGCGCTTCGGACCAGTGTATTAGCTACAGATGAATAAAAATAGAACTAAAAAGGAGCTCCAGGCCTGGCTATTGATATTCCTAGTGGGCTCTGGCTCACCGCAGCGCATTCGTTTTCTCTGACAGACTACAGCTGCAGGGCCTCGTTTCACAGCCTCTAAAAGCACTCTGGGAACGGATGGATCTCTGTCTGAAGGGAAACATCATCTAATATTCATTTGAGATTGCACAAAGGTTACTCGCATCAGTTGGCCTGTGCATGCCACGTGCGCTCTTTGGTATGTTAGCTATGGCCCCCCCTCTCCCTCATCTCTCTGGTCTTCAATTGGTTGAAACGTTTTGTTGGATCATTTAAACATGAAATGTTTCAAATGGTTCCTTGCATGTTTTGCAAGGAAGGCGATATGATTTCCCATTGAACACATAGATGGGCCTAAAGGCGTTCATTTGGTTTGTCCTCCTACAGCCCATTGGTGCTCTGAACCCCAAGAGGGCGGCGTTCTTCTCCGACCGCTTGGAGTCCTGGGAGGACGAGCAGGTTCCCAAGTTCCACTACGGCACCCACTACTCCACCTCCAGCTTCACCCAGATGTGGCTGCTGCGTATTGTAAGTCAGCCTACCTGTGTACCGGCCTCCACCCCAGCAGTTGGGAATGTGTCTGATTGTTAAATGAGGGGCTCCTCAGGTAGCGTTTCAATGGGATGGGAGGCTTCTAAAGGCTTTTATAAAGTACAAAAAGAACAAATTAATAATCTGGTATTATTATGAATTCATGAAGGGCAAATCCCCTTGCGTTCAGCCTACTGTCAGAATAGCTCTACTGTGACAATTGTTCCTTTATGCATTGCCTTGTTATTATTTGACTTTGGAAATATGATATTGTTACTGTGTTTATAGCCCGTTCTGAGACCACTATAGTCATGTTGATTCATACCACACTATATGGCCAATCTACATCCCAAGTAATGCATCACATCTAGTATTTTATGGCCATAAGGTATGCAAGGGAATGCAGCACCCCTGTACTGATAATTTGTCTGATATATATTTATTTTATTCTATTCTATGGTAAATGGTCTATGCCCAAGAAAATATGCTATGACTATAACTATTCAAATAAATAGTATTTATTTATAATAGGGAGCATATTGATTCATTCGTTCTGTTTGTGAATACAGTTTCATTGTCCGCTGTAGATATTTCAGAGCTCATATTGAAAACCATCAGTCTTCCTATACCACACTCAAGGGAGCGGGAGGTTGCTAACCTTGTTCAGTTTTCTGCTGTTATTGTGCCAGTAGCTCACTGTCTCAGAGACTCCCTGTGGAGCTAGCTCATTGATCCCAGCGCATCATTAGCGGGATTACTCTAAAGTCTCTTTACGAAAGGGACCTTTACTTTTGTAAGTCACTTAGAGATCCAAATTTACAGCAGAAATAAATTGAATAGGGGCGACAATTGTGAATTATTATTTTGTATCTGCTTATTTTTGCAAAGGACTGTTTTCTTATTGTTTTTATTACACCATATCATTACACGATCAATATCAAGTTAACCATAGGTAACTGTTTATATGTCATCTAAGCCTAGCTGATAGTGTTCGTGTCACTTGGGGGCTGTCTCAGAGGGACAGTTATGGCTCTGCCCAAACAAGATTAAACATGATTAGAAAGGCATGAGTAACATGCCTTTATGGGATTTTCTTCCTTGTGGTGATTACTGTAGTTTTCTAGTTAATTTTAAGCTTTAGATTTGGTTAGCTATGTTTCAGTTAATCTCCAAACTCCTTTTGGATTGCAAATATTGAGGACCTTCTTTACACATTGCCCAAAACCCAACCCAACAATAACCCAAACAATTTTAGTGTTAATAATTTGTTGTATTTAATGTCATGTGAAAAACAAAAAACTCACAGAGCGAATGTATATTTTTGCTCTCTACAGGAGCCTTTCACCACATTCTTCCTGAACTTACAAGGAGGGAAGTTTGACCACGCTGACCGCACCTTCTCTTCTGTGGCCCGAGCCTGGAGGAACTGCCAGAGAGACACGTCTGATGTCAAGGTACACAGACAATACAGTAGTACACAGACAAACCATGAAACGACTAGCACATGTACACCTTTTATTTTGGCATCCAGTAGCAAGCAGTGAGGGGACAGATAGGTAGGCTACAGCAAGGATTGTTGTAGAAGAATGCATATCATATCCATATCCAACAAATATGCTGAAATATGAATAAATAAAATATACAAAACATATTTCCAAAAAAGAATGCCTTGTCACTACCAATCAATTTCCCTCCACAAGGAAGGCTTCGTGGATCTGTGATCAAAGCGGTAAGCTAATCCTGATCTGCCCCAGCCGCCCATCTCCGATGCAGCCAGCTATAACCTGGACTTGAACCACTGCACGCTGGGCCCCAAAACTCCCTGAGCTTTTGGGTTGGGACTCTGAAACAGCTCGGGTCATTCTCATACAAAGGCCTTAGAAACCCCAGTGCACCCCTTAACAAGTCACCCTCCTTTAAAACATTTACGACTACAGTCAGCCATTCTGTGTCAGAGCTGGGTTTGGTACTGGGTCACTGGTTGTGGGGGAGCCACCGTGGTGTTGGGGGTTTTGACGCTTGATTGCATTTACCACCCCGCCTCCCGCCCCGACCCCCTGATAAAACATATGGGTTTTGTTACCGCGTAGCTAGCCGGTGCTTGATTGCGAAAGCCCAGCGAGAGCCCTCGTTTGCTCTCTCCGTCTAGACCTGTCATTGTGGATCAAACTGTGAGAGCTCAAATTCACATCAAAACAAAAGCCAAACCTGGACCCCATCACTTGGCATCTACGTCCAGTTTGAATTTGTTTGCATTTTTTTGAATGCGATTCCGCTGACTTTATTCACGTGGACGCACACATTCATCCAGCAAGCAAAAGAGGAATTAGCAAAGAGATGTATCAATTTGGCATGGTGAAGCACACCATTTAGCTTTGCGTTGGTGCCATTGATAGCAAAACCCTCTGTCTCTTTCAGAGGGCAGAAAGCCTCAGTGTGTCCACACACCGTTGCTATAAAAGGGAGTGATAATAGGTTAAAACACCCAGATCCAGCGTCTCTCTAGCCTGGGTGACGCTAGCTCTGACCTGTTGGGCCCTAATCCCTTGACCTCAAGCCTCAGCCCAAAGGCATCACTGGGGGGGGGGGCAGGACAGGGGAGAAGGTTTAGAAGCTGCAACAGTGGAACTGTAGCAGGGGAGCCGAGGGGGCAGAGCCCCCTTCAGTGACCCATGGCAGGACAGGATTAGGGATCAGAGCGGCTGGCCTCTGACCAGGCCAGAGCATAGAGGCCAATGCACATAATGGGGCACGCATGGCAGGCTTCAGTGTCGGGGAGCGGAGTCCCAAAGATTAGTGCGTGTGTGTGTGTGCGTGTGTGTGCGCGCCCTGCCACTTCAGACCGGGCAAATTTACAGCAGGCTTCAGGCAGTGAACGCGGGTGAGCTGGAGGCCTCGTTAAGAGGCTGACCTTTACGTTCAGGTCAGGTTTTGTGTGGCGGAGAGATTTCAGAAGTGAGGAAGTGGCTTGTTGTTTTAAGCCTGGTGGGTTTGCTTGCTCATTTCATTAGAGCTTCTCTCACCATCGATGGGCAGATAGCTAATCTTAGCAGTGAACACCTCAAGGAGAGGAAACATTTTATTTTCTTCTATGTACTGTCCATGTTTTCTATATATATATTTTTTACCTCATCTTGAGGTGCTCAGATTATATGTCTGCCCATTGATGTACAGTACATTCATATGAAAATAAATAAACAACAAAAGTTAGCCATAATACTGTTTAACTGTATTTTTTTTTTTTTTTTAATAATTAACATGTTATTTACATGCAGGTTTGTTCTCAAACCTCCCTTCTCAACTCTCCCATGCTAGTATCCTGTCACTGGCAGGCTAGACCATGCCAGCTGGGTGTTTGACACTGGATTTCCAGTCTCTCTCTGACTCCCTGTCTTTCTCCAGAAGTCTAGTCAGCATATAAAGTCTTAAGTATGTCCTCCATAAGTTTCTTCGGAGGGAATAGGGCTACATTGACCCAAGCCCTTATCAATATCAAACATACAATTATTTTGGATCAGACAGTTAAGATTTTAAAACCATCGGCTGCTCAGCTTTAAAGAGAAGTGAAGATAACCTATATTTTGATATACTCATATTAATGCCTCTTTTGGGAAATCTTCTTTTTACCCTAACTTTTAACATCATACAGCACATAAGCGTTAGATATATTGCTCAATGACAGGTCTATGTGCAATTGATTTAAGCTATCCTGTCTCCTTGCATTTAAATAATAACTTGAATTTGCTACCCTAGACTAGGCTTGGATTGATGTGTGTTGTATACTGTATGAAACGTGATTGTACTTCTCACCAGTTGGAACGATCTGTCTGTGTACAAATGGCCCGCATGGCCTGGCACACTGCTGTGTAGGACTGAAGTCATACTTTGTTTGAGACATGTTTAGTCAATGGGCAAACACACTATATTAGAAGGTGTCATGTAGACAATTAAGAACACAATTTACTTTTTTGTGTTGTGACTTTGTCTTGGACAGCCAAGAAGTCCATCTGTGCTTACAGCCAGGAACCTTGCCAATATTTAGGCATTGCCCACATACACACAGTGACACTAATGCAGTTTAGGCTTGGAGTGGACATGGGTTTATCAACACATCTTGCCCAAACACAATCTTTTTTTATGTTAATTTACATTGCGGATACGTTGTGCTTGGTTAAACGTGAAGAACTGTTAAACACAAAAGGGGTTACCAGCACCATCATAAGTACATTTACGTTCATTCTCGACAAGTTGAAATACGTTGTTTGGGTACACAGGGAAATGCAATCATCATAGTTGGAGAAGGAGTTGTCTGACTGTGGCTGCCTTTTTTTTTCAAGTGGAATGGAAACAATCTGATGTACATTGTACGTTTTGTTTTTTTCATTTCTGGAGCTCTGAACCAAACAAAGAAAAAGTAGTGCATCAGATGAGAAACCACAGTTGAGTGCACGCTCAATATTTTCTGACAACTTTTTATAGTGGTGACACAGTAGCAGCCATCAGACGAGTAGTTGGAGATGTAATTTCCATGAGTAATGGCACTACTCAAAAAAACACCACTCTGCCTACTATGACAAACACACAGCCGCACAAACAAGCTGTCTTTAAATGAATTATGCATAGGTTTTTCACCTCTCTCTTCTTCCCTTTTCCTTCTCAATTTAATTAGTGGTCTCTCTGAAGTGCCACTGCACTCAGGAGCTGGTTCAGTTATGTGGCTGTGATCATCTATTCCCATAAGCTCTACAAAAGACACTTCTTTCAAAAGCAGCCATCCAATTACTAGTTTTTTTTGTTTTTTGTCTTCTGTGGTTTCAGTTTTACCTGCTTTCTTTCTACATCTAAACTTAATTTTAAAACCTCTGGTTGAGTATTTCCATGTAGTGCATGCATGCATCCCGCGGATAAGAGGAACTACTTTCTGCAGAAGTCATGATTGTAACAATATTTGGTAGCTAGATTGGACTAACATGCTCACATGCACTAAAATGTATTATATGTATTGTTTCATGTGTGCTTGAATTATGGAGTGACATTTTAAAAAGTCAAAAATGTTCCGTAATGTGTTCACATAAATTCATCCCTACCCTGACCAAGATTACTTCCTACCTTCTTTGCATCAAGAGATCAAAAGATTAGAACATTTCAGAATTTAATTCCGAATTTCATCCAGATTTTAGATTGGTGGGTGATCTTGAGGTGTGGTGCGTGACCAATTTGTCTGTGTTCTGCCCATGCAGGAGCTGATCCCAGAGTTCTTCTACCTCCCGGAGATGTTTGTCAACGCCAACCGCTACAACCTCGGGGTGATGGAGGACAGCAGGGTGGTCTCTGACGTGGAGCTGCCGCCCTGGGCCAAGACCCCCGAGGAGTTCGTACGCATCAACCGACTGGTATGACGCATGCTAACCACAAATCAAATCAAATCCCAATTATTGTGTTTTGTTTGTCGTTTCCATGTGCAAACTACTATATACACGCGTATGCACGCATACAATCCCATACATATGGACACCTATGAGCAAGCCCGGTCATGTTGGCAAATACATTGGTTTTGCTTTGTCCTTGAGCAAAACACTGAATATAACTGACAATTTTTTTAAGTTCCCAAATGCACAGGATTAAGAGCGCTAGAAAAGATACCGCATCATAATTTTTGATTAACAATAAGTAGACAATACATGCCCCTTTTATTTAGTATCTGTTTTTTTAAATGCACAAATACACACATACACACACACACACATTCACACACATTCCCCTGTCTTCCGCGGGTCCTGTAAGACTGACCATGAAGTGCTGTCAGAAGTCTCTGCCCTCCCTGTGCTTAGCTAGCTACGCAGGGAAAGCTAATGAAAAGAGACAGTGTTATTTCCTATCCGTCTCACATCTCTTCCTGTTACCTGAGCCCCCCCCCCTCCCCCCCTGCTCCACCCGGCATGCCCCGGCTCTCTGATTGCCCCGCTGGTGAAGTAATCTAACATCACCTTTGTGTAGTGGGATGATGCAGTATCCTGTTTTGATCAACTGTCTTTGTTATTCGGCTGTGGGTTGTTTTGAGACTTGCTGTCATATTTTCATAGCTGACGGCCTCTCCTCTTACATACACACATTGGGCGGCTTCAATGTTTTAGGTCAGACTGGCCTGTCTCAGTTTTAGAAGGTCAAAAGAACTCCAAATAGATTTAGCATTTCTGTAGCACTGAGCTAAATGAGCCGATTATAGCTTTTAGAATCCTTACGCTCTCCAGAACCCTCATAACCCCAGATCTCCTCCCCAGCTCACTTTGTTTGAAATACAAATGTGTGTGAAAGGATGCATGACAGTGGGGGGAGGGGTAGAAAATGCTGGCAGCCTAGGAGTGCTGTTGGGGGGAGGGGGGGGGGTAGAGAAGAGCGCCAGCCACTCGAACCAAAAAGTTTTTCTAACTCTGGTTTAAAACACAAGGGGAATTCTGGACATAAAGTGTTAAAGTTCAAAATAACCCTCTGTGGTTTTATGTAGATTCCTCTAGTTACCCACCTCACACACTCACCAGTCGTGAGTAAAGCCAGAATGCTGCCAGTGCCCCAGTCTGCACCCAGTAGGAATGGGTGCTGATGAGGCTGTGTGTGTGTGTGTGTGCTCTGTGACCTGTGTAGTGTAGTGGTGGGGTATCTAACCAGCCCGCTTATATGACCTGGCCCTCTCATTAATCACATGTTTCGCTGTGCACGGCCCGGCATCCAAGGTGGTGGTGGGCTTGTTTTTTGGTTGTTTTTTTGTGTGTGTGCATGCTTGTAGGGCAGCTGTGTGACAGCTTTGTTGGCAGACACTCAGTATGTGATAAATAATAACAGTTAATGACAGTTTGTCAGTTAGCAAAGCTCCCAATGCAGTGTGGCTGTGTTCATGTGTGGGTGCGTGTGCTGTGCATACATTCGTGCATTTGTGTCAACACTGTATGTGCTCTTTAAATACAATGTTTCTATTGTAAGATAATGTCACTGCATTAAACTAGAGCATTTCTAATTGACACATTGTGAAAAATGTTGTATAAGCTGGCTAATATAACAAAGGTTAACCGCAACACAAAAAAAAGAAAAAACAATAGCCTTGCGTGGATGGAAGTATAAATCCCTCAACCCTAATTTGGATTTATCCAACTGGTCCACATGTGCGCGTGCGCATATACACACACACACACGGGTACCTGCTAGTTATTTGCTTTCAAATCGATATGACCCTGGTCTTGCGTTTCCTGTGCTAGTGCGTGCAAAGCCAGTGGTATTGATCCGGTGCCCAGCCGAGCCCAGCAGGCAGACAGATGCTGGTGTGGGGAATCGCATAACGAGCACCGTAGAACACTGCTGTCTACAACGCATCGCTGACTACGCTTCCATGCTCACACACGGCCCACTATTAATTGTAGTATGTCTTTAAAATGAATCTTAGTCCAAATTTGGAACATTGACGTACTCTGAATATACTGTACACACATACACCTTATACTGTGTCAAAATCGTTAGAAAATGACTATAGCGCTATAGTTTCTTAATAAAAATTCAGTGTGGCAGCTTTAAAGACCAAACCAATACGAATAAAAAATTTTTTTTATTTTATTTAATTCCCCCTCCCACCATAACAGTTTAGTGCTACATTTGGTACATATCTAAATAAATTGGAATTCCCTCCACTTCCGGTTTACATTTACAGTGATGCTCACTTATTGTCAATCCAGTCAAGTAAGTTTAAAAAAAAAAATTGTAGTATTGTAATTGTACAGTAATGGATTTGAAATCTGATGGCATCACTTTGACGTCACACTGCCAGAAATCTACATTTTCCAGCAACCTTTAGAGAAAGACATAAAGGGAGAGACATGGGCAGGGAGAGAAGATGTGAAGAACAGGGGGAGAGATGGGTGTGTAGGTGGACGGGTGTCTGGTCATGACAGATAGCTGGCATTAGAGGGTGTCAGCTGGCAACTATGGTACTGTGGAGAGAGGGATGAGCAGAGAGGAAGAGTTAGGGAGTTAATGGGCTGTTTGGCTCTCTTAAACTTGTCTGCTGCTAATGGCCTCGCAGCGCAAGGATAGACAGCAGGAGAGAACACGCATGCACACACACACACACACACTATGCTACACACACAGACATTCCTGCTGTCTGCACTCTGGTTATGAGCCATAGATGATTAACTGCTAATTAGAGCCCAATCTGGGAGGCCATTAACAGCCCCTCACCGTAAAGTACTGTGTTGCTGAGCAAAACGCCGGCTTGTTTTTTGTTTTTTCAGTGAGAGTCATATGTTGGCAAATGAAGCTCAAATGGAAAATATTAACACCGCATAACAACATTTAGCTTTAGTCTGTGTTTGGCTCGTAAGGTTTCTAGCTTTGTTTTAGCTAGTGTCCCAGTGTGTGTGTACACACACATTACATGTTTTCTGGCTGACTTCTGACTTGCAGGATGCAGAGGATTCATAGCCTTTTAAATGCATGGGTTTTGGGTGTACTGGGGATTAGCTGGATTTTAAACAGGGCCACTGGAGACAAACCATTTATTTACCTCAAGACCTGCATGGAAGGACACTGAAGTCTACACCGTCTAGCCGCCTGCAGTAGATATAGGTGCCTCTGTGTAACACGTGTACAGACATTGGGTGTCAAGGATCAGGGGCTCCTTGTTGTTTTTTTTACCAGGGGGTCAGAGGAGAGGTTAAGAAGTTGAGCTCTCCTCCACCAGATAACTACATATCTCTGGGCGCTGTCAGGCTCCCCGCCATTCCACTAGAAACCAGCACATCTCAGTTCAATGTCTGGTAACCGTTAGTGGGACAGCAGGTGAACACTGGTATTTCTGTTTACCTGTTGTCATGATGGTGTATAGCCTATTCCTTGCTGTAGTAGTTGTGACGTATTATGAACAGTCCAATTACAGACTTGTATCCATAGTTTTTTTTTATTTAAGAGTGGAGATCTACTCAAATGTGAACCGTACGGAGCCTGGAGTATTGAGGCTGTTTTCTTGCTTTATTTCACTTCAGATGTTTGGTTCCTTTCACTCATCTGCCCTGTTGAAATGCTGCTGACAGACCAGTAAACCACACACAGGGGAGAAGAGAAGAACAGTGCATTAAAAAACCCTCTTTGCCCTTTTTAAACAGACATCAGCTAAACTGCTCTCGGGAAGCGAGAGAGTCTTTCCCCTTGTTGAATGGCTTCAACCAGTTAGTTGACCACAGGTCACCCCCATATCTTTGACACCCTTACTGTAGATGACCTTTCTCAGAAACAAATTCTTATCCGTTAACAGCAGCTGATCCATTGCAGTGCGAGACTATGACTATGAGTTTCCCACTTGACCTTACAGCTGTGGTGACTTTGCAGTAGTTCATCCACATCCACACATCCACATGCTCCACGCTAACAGACACATGTCATCTTAAAGTGAGCCAAATCACGCCCCCTCCCCCTCCAACCCCCATCCAAGCCTTCTCAGTCCCCCCTGTGAGGCCTCCTGTGACGTTTGTCAACTTGATTCGTCGACAGCCCCTCCCGCGAAGTGGGTCGATATGTTGGACAAGTCCATTATCTTGGCAGGTTATGATCAAATGAGGCCTGGAGAAGGGTGTTTCATGGGTTGAGATAATCTACTGGAGCTGTATCTGCAAACAATGTACATCGATTCAAAGAGATTTTTACACCCCCCAACCGCCCCTAACCGGAGTGTCTTTAAAGTCCCCATGAAACTAAATGGGTGTTTTGAGTTAAAGCAGCTGATTGGGCCACTATAAGGCCTTGTGAAGTGTCCGAGTAGACTCGGGGGAGGGCAACAGGGGGGGCAAGATCCACATTTTTCCCACAAGTCGCACAGCCGTCATAACTCCCCTGCTCAGACCACCGGCTACACGAAGTCAAAGATCGCGACTGTTTACATTCACCTCTCATCCCCACAACGCTCTCTGATCAGGCACCAGCTGGTATACGCATAATGCTTTTCCCACCAGCTACTATGTCTTGTTCTAGCCGAAGCCCCGCAGGAATTCACGTGTGAGCTGAGGTGAACCGCAGCTACGAGCCTGACACAAACCGCCAGGAGGTACTTCTGCTCCCGCGATTGACTGAGTGCGAGATGGGATAGCCTGACCTAGCGCGGCACGATTTAGCCTAGCTTGGGTAGCTTAGCGCTAATCTTTTCCCAGAGTCTACGGCGAAGGGCTAGCGGCGGGACGTTATCTGGCTAGTGTCAGCCGCCGCTCACTGTAGGGGTATTGTCACGTGTGAGGGCAGACATGTGTACTGTGGTCTTAGTGTTTTACGAGGCTCCGTTCCCCCTCCCCCCCTCTCCGTACTCCTCTTCAGTGACGCAATGGAGGAGCCCGATGAGAGCCTGAGAAGTTGGAGAAATTGGATGATCTACTGCTGCTGACATGCTCGCTCACTAATGTTGTCCCTCTCCCCTCTTCTGTTCTCTCTCCTTGCTCTCCCCGTGATCATTTCCTCCTCCTTTGCTTTTGTCGGGGGGCCTGCCTAGACGCTGGCGCTCCCTTTGGTTACAGCCTCGCAGTATTCAGCGAAGCATCTGGCAGGCTGTCAGCCTCTGTTACTTGGGAACTTTCTTCTTCAGAGCCTGGGCAGGCCTGCTAGGCCTCTCTAAAAAGGCTGCGGGACAGGTGGCGCCTTTGCAGTGGGTTCGCCTTGTGAGGGAAAGGGCCATTTAGTGTCGCACTCTTTCTTCCCTTTGTCTTGTTTTTAAACGTGCGCGCGCACACACACACCCAGGTGCGTGACATTACCGTTAAGCCCCTCCTCCAGTGCCCACCGCAGGAAAACAACCTCAAGTCATATATCCTAATCACCTTCTAGAAAGACACAGAAACCCTCTAGTCACTCCTGCCAACTCGACAATCATCCGAGGAGACAATTTTGTCTGACCAGCTATCCAAATATTTGTCCACTCAGCACGGTCTAAACCTCAATGTCCAACCTATAATCAGGTCTGACTTGCGTTTTACTCACTTGAGCCTTATGTGTCCATTTCTAAAAGCATCTGTGATAAATGCTACCTTGTTAGCTTTGGTATGTGTAGGTGGATGAAGGCTTAGAGCAACTGTAGGTGAAAGTTACAGTAGCAAATGGCTAAAATATGAGTTTTACGCTCTCTTTTATGATTTTCTGCGCTGCGCTGCGCACACGTTTTGTGTTTGTGTTTTGTGTTTTCTTCAAAACACAAAAATCCTCCCTCAGCGAAGACACTATAGAAAAATCGTATTATTATGTCAGATTATTGATTATTGACTGTATTGAGTCACAACCATGGATTTCTCCCATAGTGCCTTGCATAGTGCCAAGTTTGAACCTGAACCGTGAATCGTAGCACTTAGTGCATTCTCCTACGCTACAGCTTGCCAGCCAAATCCACCGTGTCGTGTCGGTTTTGGGGAGATACTTTGCAAATCGCGGCTCATTCTATTCCCTGCTCCCCACCACCGCGATGGGGATATTCTAGCTTTTAAAGTGGGCGAGCAATGAGGACCTGAGAGAGAGAGGGACTTGGGGTTGGAGTGTCAGGTTCCACTTGCCAGAGAGTGTCTCCACTGACCCATGGCAAGAACTCTCACAGTTATGACCTATCTGATTGGTGAGGCAGGCAGGAGGAAGAGCTCCAATAACAATCCACAAGCAATCCAATCCACACACAGACACAGACAGACACAGACAGACGGACACAGACAACACATCTGCAGTGCCGTGTGTGAGTATGAGAGCAAAGGAAATGGTTTGTTAGTCCCACGGCTGTGCCGAGGCTCTCGTTCCTTACCTCATCCATACTTGTTTTTTTTCTCCCTCCTTCCGCCTCATTGCTGAGGTCTCCCTTACTCTCCCCGCTGGCAACAGGCGTCCCCCTGCCTTCCTCACACTGGCAGTCGTCTCCTCTCTTACAGCAGGCTAATAGGCCCTTTAATCAGGGGGGGGGGGGGATGTCAGACGCTGTGTTAGGCTCCAGATGAGAGGATCAGATGCCTGGGAAGGACAGAGCAGCAGAAACAAGGCAAAGGGAGGGAGGAAGAATGTCGGAGGAAGAGTTACTGGTGGTGAGGTGGTTGAGAATGGGCTCCCTGTTGGTAAACACAGTTAAAGGGACACTCCTCCGTTTGTGTCTGGAATTAACAGTGAGCTTGGGCAGATATTGGGGCATCTAGGGCCACTATAACTCTATCTATCTATCTATATTTTTTATTTATTTTTGGTAATCATTTAATTTGTAATACAAACTACCGGTGAAACAAACAAATACTGGATTCATTTTCGGTCAACATTAATCAGATAAAATAAATAACCTAATAAATAATGTTAAATGATTATGAAAAAGTATTTTTTGGTAATATTCTTTTTTAAATGTTAGCTACAGTAGTTTATAAATTGCCATGCCTAGTGTGACTACTGGCAGTGTATAGTGATCACCATGTTCCCGGTCTTCCTATTGTGTACAGAGCTGACATGTGTCCACCCTAATCTGCCCTGATCAATAGGTAAGAGAGGGTCTGTCACTCACTCCATACCCACAACACGTGCACGCCCACACGCGCACACACTCGCTAATGCACACATGTTGGTGTTGCCGCTGCCATGCAAATGAGTGGATTGATTTGTTAAGTGACATTTTAACATCTTTACAGACAGCTCTCCATAAGTCCTTAAAAAGGTTTTTTAGGGTCTGCGAGGGAGGGAGGAAAGCGTAGCGTGGCACCTCGTTAAGGCTATGGTGAAATCCACCCCAATCCAGGCCATAAAGCTAACCACAAACCACAGCCAAGTGCAGACACTTCTCTAGAAGGCTCAGGACATCTAATGCAGACCTGCGGTCAGACACTTGAACTTTTGAGTATTTTAAAACGCACGCACACACAGACACACACGGACACACACGGACACATGCAACTACACACACAATAATTTAAAGTCGCCATGGATGAGGCAAAAATAAAAAAGGTAAATGTACCTATCAACTGCCCATCTGCTGATATAGAAGGTGATCAATGTCTCAGCTGGGTAAACTAGCCTATCCAGTCTCAGCATTCACTGTGTAAACTGCACCAGTGGCGGCTGGAGACTCCAAAAATTGGGGAGGACAGGAGGAAAACCAAGCCACGGCGTCATGTTACACTAGTTGGCTACTTATCTCTGCTTTCTTATGTTCCACTTACAGTATGTTATGTTCAAATGTAGCAATAATTATAATATTAATAATAATCCAACTAGCAACCTAATGCAAACTTACTATTCAACTAAGGTAAGGTAATGCACCCGAAGTGTATTCCCATCTTCCATAAGGAACAAATATCATATTATGTTGGAGGGACATTAGTGGTAGGTGTCTGAAGGTGCTTCTCTACATTTTTTTTCCATTTTCTACAGTACCTGAAATGACTTATAAGATTAGGACGTGATTTTTTACCAGACAATAACAATAATCAATGTCTGACTTTATTTTAAAATATTTACATATATTTACAACAGGCAGCAGCTGGACAGACTCAGCAGTTTTATTTCTTGCACACACAAAAAATCATCCATTCTCACCATTAATTCAACCTATTCTAAATATCTCGGGTGCACCGCTCCCTGCACTTTCCCCACTTGCCTGCCCTGCAGGCAATAATGGATTTATTCCTAAGAAGAGAGAAAAAGTATTTTATAAATGATTTTCAACTAGTTACTGTTATATTTTGATCTCCCTCTTACCTCTCAAAATTAGAGGAGGAGTAACCGACTCCTCTATGGACCAGCCTCCTCTGGTAGACACCTTGTGTGGAAATGTGGGTTTTCGTCTTCTCTCCTTTCCGTTCGCCCGTTCCTTCTTCAAACATCTGTAGCAAACGTAACCTGAGACTCAAAAGACAGACATGAAGGTTCATTATGATGTATTTTCATTGGACTCCATGATCACAGCCCTGAGAACTGCCAGGAAAGCAAAATAAGCATGGAGGTCAAATGCCCTCAATGCTGAAGAAATGTAAGAAGAGAAATCATCAATACGGTCTTGCTAGAGGAGACTGCTTTAGAACAATGGTCCTCAAAGTGTGTCGGAAAGCCCCCAAGGGTTCGTGGGTTGCTCTTGGGAGGTCGCAAAATAAAAAATTGTGAGACAAAATACAAAAAAACTCGCCTGTGACGGTCTTAAAAAAAATACAAATTAATAAAAAAATATTGAGAACTGAGAAAATATGTATTATTTAAATACAATTATTTAGTTGTATTAACTTAAATGCATGTGCATGCATTTCATTGGTGCTCATATTTTGTTTGTTCATGCTACTAAAAGAAGTGGTTTATTGCTTCTTTGGTGTTCATTATGGGCGGGGCTGAAAGTTTGAGAACCACTGCTTTAGGAAGCAGGTCGCCACAGTAGACAACAAAGGGACCTCCCGTGCTTCAAAAGTGTACTTTGTCAGATCCACAACAATAGAAAATTGGGAATCCGCTGACTTCCACCCCCTACCAAGCATTTACATAAAGGCATGCTAAATTATTCATTAATTATCAGAGGGTCTCCTGTGGGCGGGGATGACACACACGCTAGCTGCTAATTGGCCCATCAATAACGCAGCCCACTTCTCCTGACGTGGCACCAGAGCCCACCTCAGGAATCTGCTATCTGCCCCAACCTTCTGCTCCACTGTTCTGCTCCAGCACATAGAACACTGTTATGTCGCTCTCATGTTTAACACTGCACTCATATACTGTAGGGGTGGAACAATTCATCAGGTTACCAGTTAATCGATACACCACTGATAAATGCCATTTTAATAATTAAATCGGTTAAGTGGTCTATCATGTAAAGTAAAATAAAGTATAGAAAAATGTGAATTCCAGGCTTTGTTACATATGATAAAATGAAATGTTATGTTTTAGACTGCTGAGTAAACAACTTGTGATGGGCATTTACCATCACTTTGTATTTGTATTGCCGTTTTTACTGCCAATTTGTGGTCTAAATAAATCACATTGATAAATCAAAAAATTGATAAATTATGAAAATAATGCACCTCTACGCTCATATTGCTGTGCCAAAGTCTTAACCCAGAAAATGTAGTATATTTGATGATTAGAAGTGTCCCCGAATCTAATTAAAATAGTTATTATACTGTATACAATTTTGTTTTACTGACATGCAGTGCTATAATAAACATGAATACTATATAATACCATGCAATACTACTAGCAACTACTAAATGTAAGTACAGTAATAAAACAGTGTAGTAGGGTTTCATTCGACAACTTTTCTTCCTAAAATCAAACAAGGAATAAAGCTCTATTTTTTTTTTACATTTTGCTTTGTCTGTAGACACCCTCGGTTCTAGTCTGTTGGGTAAGTGATACATGAACAGTGTTGTCAATAAACCCTTTTAAAGTGCTACGAAGAGACACGATCAAACCCGTTCACTGCACCTCTTTAGGCACAGCCAAACACATCCTCATTTACTGATGTTGCTGATTCCTTGACGAGACTCTTTTCAACTGTTACTTCTGGGCCTGCTGTCAGGCGGGTACAGAACAAACAAATACTAAAAACGTACAACACAATGCGAACACACAAACACAGACCCTAGTGCGGGTTAATTCCTTCTCTCTCCCCAAATGGTAGATCCTAGTGATTACCATTAGAGGCGGGCCTCTGGTGCGGGAGCTGCAATAACACGGGCTGCTCTTTGTTTCCCCGCACTGATTGACAGGAGATTGCAGTGCACATTAAATGCCCATCAGACCTAGCATTAGTTTTAGAAGCAGGGGAGCAGGGCCCGTCAAAGGTCAATCCTAGCGCATAATGAACTGATCTCTTTCCCTCTCTCTTGCTCCCACACACACACACAGCCAGGCCACTATTAAAGTGAGTTTGAATACAGAGGCTTTCCCTGGCTTATAATGTAGCATTAATAAAAAGGCTTGCCTTATGACATAGACTTTAAAGAAACTGACATACTGTAAGTGCGCTGATGCCGGAGGGCCAGAAAGACAGAGAGTCTAGACGCCTGTGTACTCCAGAGGCGTTCTGTTTTATCTTAATGCTGATGGTTAGTTGTGTCTCGTTCTTAGCGTTCCTCCATAGTTCACTGCTGAAAGAGGAAATGTGGTCAAATGAGGCACCATGAGGGGAAATGTTAGACAAATCTCCCTCTGTCTGCTAATTTCAGTGTCTCCAGGTCTCAGAACAGTGATTGCTTTTAAGTGGGCCATTTTCTAAAGGAAGCACAATATGTATAATAACTATTAGCCGATACAACGAGTAGCTCTACACCTTTGACAAATAGCCTGTGCACCAGGCTGCCATTTTAATGGCATTTTTGTTGTTTTTTTCTTCTCAGCGAACAAGACCTTTTATTGCTTTTATTTCCTCAGGGCTTTTCTTTAGAAAACCACAAACACAGTCCTGTTTACTGACATTGCTCAGCCTCTCATCAGATCATTGAAAGGGAACTTTACCAATTTACCGTCAATGTCGCAAGCAGTCCCGGAGTATCGGGGGGGGGGGGGGATATGATCGTATCCTGACGCTGTCTCCTGCCTTTCTCCCGGTGTTGATTGAAAGTTGTAATTAAGCGACTAGGAGAGAATTAGATGCAGAATGAGCTGTCACAAAGTCACATTTAAGTGACTGATGCGCTGGTCTCTGCAGTAAAAATTTAAATGATATAAATTGCCATTTAAGTGTAGTGCCGGCTAATGTTTTGTCACAAATTAATGTGACACAAGGCAGCAATGACAATCAAGGCCGCCTCATTCTAATTTGGACATGTTTAGAGGGCTTTGTGCGCAGACATCTTTACACAAATTAAGACAATTGCCTGTTTTTATGGGGAACGCATAAATGTTTTTTCCCCTCCTTTTGCCGGCTAATGAGGAGAGAAAACAGCTTGTATCTAGAGTGTTATGATGATGCAGAGACGTCTCTAGAATGGCAACAAGGTGCTCCCACCCACCCACGACCAGGAGGGTATAAAGAACAAAAATGATTCCCCAATGATCTGCAAGATTTCTCTAATGTTTTGCTGTGATGTCAGATGATCGGCTAGGGATTTATTGCCTTGCTTTGTGCCTTCTACAATCATCGTCATGACTATGACTGTTAATTTCCGAGGAGTCTGTTCTCACAAAAGGGCAAGAAAACGGAGATAACTGTCACTTTGTAACAGGATGCAAAATGTAAATTTTGGGAAGAATTATGTGGATTATGTATTCTTTGCGTGTGTTATGTTATCAGTGTTGGCATACCTTTTAAACCCTTTGTTCTCTCTTCTATCATCAGGCTCTGGAGAGTGAGTTTGTGTCCTGCCAGCTCCACCAATGGATCGATCTAATCTTTGGTTACAAGCAGCAGGGACCTGAAGCCACCAGAGCCCTCAATGTGTTCTACTACCTGACCTATGAAGGCACCGTGAACCTCAGCTCCATCAGCGACCCCATACTCCGAGAGGTGAGGCCCTTGCGTTATATGTGCAAAAACATAACGCACACATAACCCCTCCAATAGTGTGCGTGGCAACGCCTTCACATGCATTTATGTTGTGTTATGCTGATTCAACTTCCTTGTAAGCTCCGGCTGGACAAAGAAAATATCCCATATTACAGTAAGTACATTTTAGCGGTAGTACTCTTAAATGGATGCTTAACCGATGGTGTGCGACGCGTTCATTGCGTTCAAGTTGCAGAGTTTATTGATGCCATTAGCCATGTCAGATTGAGAAGCAGTAGCGCGGTGGAGAGAGCTAGGCTAACAATCTGCTGCCAGGAATTGCTGAGCGAAGTGTTTCCTGTGTGATACCCCAGAAAGCACTGCAGCAAGTGTTCCACTTTAACGCCTTAAAGCCTCCTCCTCCACTTTCATCCATTATTCATTCTCTCACTTTGAACTGCTACACGCACACAGATATACGAGGCTTGCCCGAAAGCAGTAGCACCAAACGCGCTACTGGAGAGAAAACCACACACACACACACACTTCTAGGTTGCTAGCGGCTAAGACGTTGCTGACAACTTCACCAATCTAACAGGCATCTTACCAGTGGAGGGCTTGTTGTTCTTCTAGCACAAAGACTGACTTCTACTCCTGACATGTAACCGCCGCGTATATTATTATAATATTTTCTTTTTATTTGTGTTTGGACAGTCTCAGGCGCTTGGCCTTGGACAAGCAGGGGTCTAGTCAGTACTCAAACTGGATGTAGATGAGTTGTACCATTGAGGGAGCTGAGCAGAAGTGTTCAGATGCCCTTCATGCTCAGTGAGTGGAGCACCGCGGGCACGCAGGGCTGGTTCTTTGATTTATCACCTCATTCACCCTAATTTCCATCCAGATGTGCTTTTGGCCTTTAGCAAGTCTCACACAAACATGCGCACATACGCATGCAGATTCATTACCAGGGTGCGGTCATCATTTCCACACCCAGCTCTGGCCCATTATCCATGCTCCTGGTTAATACAAAATTAGGCCTCTGACTCTCCGCCATGTCCCGCTGAGCCGCTTCGGTGGCTATGGGATCGATAAATCCACAGCCACACCTCTCAGGGTGCCATCAGGGCCCTGTGCTTGTGATATGAGGAGTATTTTAAATAGCATCGCCCATTATCTGCTTATAATGAGCATGACAGAACATGCACGGAGAACTGGTGGCCATATATACAGTATACGAGAAGTAGGAGGCAGGCTTTTCCATGAAGACTTAATAATAAGGAATGCTTCTGAACAAATTCACTTTTACCCGTGATAAATGGTTCACATAATTTGCTTGTGATTTTCCTCTTATAATCCTAGTATTCCTTCTTGTGTTATCGTAGTGTTGGCTTCCTGAAATCCCCACTATTATGTTATAAAAGTTACCACTAAAGGACTGCCAATAAAAGATGCCAGATTCTCCCGCTACGAGCCCCAATCGGTTGGCTTTCACCTTCCAAAAGCCCGTTCAGCCTGAGCACTCTAATTAGTTGAATAAATCAAGGCGGTGTTAGCTTGGTGAGCTAACGCCAAGGCTCTCCTTTGACTGTTTGTGCGGAAGGAAGCGTACTGTGTCTGTGGAGGAGGCGGAAACAGGGTCCCGGGCCTGGGCCCTGTCAGGGGCCAGAGGCGGGGGTACTCTGGGAGAGGAGCTCTGGGGCTTGAGGAGGGAGGGGAGGGGGGTGGGGCTTGGCTCTGCTGGCGTCCCCAGGGTGCATAATTACTGAGTGACAACTGTTTCAGCCGGGGTTGTAGTCTGGACCGACAGGCTGGGTTCAGGACTGGCCCTGGGGCTGTTCAGTGTCAGAGGGATGGGGCAGTGGCCTGTGCGTGAGGGGGGGCAGCTGGCTCTATGCTCCTGCCATGTTACTTGCCAGCTGCTCCCCCCCCCCCCCACCCACCCACCCACCCGAGAATTGCGATCGAATGGATGCATGCAGAGATGTTTCTGTAAACGCGTACATGCGTCCATTGGTATGTGTTTATTGCTGTATGCATGCAGCGTTTGGAATATCTCAGCGCAGATTAGGGATGTCACGGAGCCCCGCTGCTGTGTTTTTGAAACCCGTGATTACTTCCTCTCTGGTCTCGGCTGCAACACTACCCCGGTTTCTCTCCAGAAGGACCCTGGGCATGCGCCCACGCCATTGAGTATGACGCGCTTGCACATCTGCGTTGCCTCTCACTGCATGAAGAGAAACACGCCCTCTGTTCCCTTTTTGTCGTCTCGCAGGGCTTTCCCCGCTTTCACATGTGATTATGGAAAATCCCACAGCCTCTCGCACTCAAGACAATACCCAGAGCCCTGTCGGAATTGTCCAGCCTTCGCGTAACTCGACAGAGGACGGGGGAAATGTGCCCACACGAATAAACCCGATTTGACACATAGCTGCAGTCCTTTCCCAAACACAAGCCCCTTCTGAGTTGTTGTCTTTGGACAATACACCCTCTACTGTATGAAATATTTCATTATTCCTGTGAGTGAGTGAGTTTGAGTGAGTGACGTTCAAAGCGAGAAACGCAGGGCGTCCCTCGAGCGTACAGCGAGTGAACCGGGAACTAGTTGGCCACAAAGCACTGGAAGGGCCGTCCTACTTATTTTCTCTTTTCACTCATGGAATGGCTGTTGTTGGAGTGATGTACATCCAAGCAGCATGTTTTACATGGACGTCCATCTTGTCAAGTGGCTGAGTAAATCAAATGACATCTGAGACGAGGGGGCTACCCGGCCATTTAAATGTATAGAATATAGAGAACCTTCATCAGACATGGGCCAGCGCTCCTAAAAGAGATTGGCCTTGTAGAAGGCCCCTCACATAATCATCTGAGAATGGCATTGGCATACAGGAGCAGGACAGGCTGACCTAGACTCATCCACGCCCCAACGTCCCACCGCCTAATAAATGTCAGAGCAGGATTTAATGAAGATGGGGGAATGACTTTGAGGAACCTCTTGCCTGCATTAGCCTAGGCAAATGCTCAACTCCATAGGAGGAGCAGGAACGTGGAGAGGGGGTTGGGGGGGTCACTTTGGCCTTGAATATCGTTCAGACCGCATCTTAAGTACACTGGACCGTATCGAAAATAAGAAACGGTTCAGTTTACAGTCAAATCAGTCCTTTTTTGGACTTTAATGTTGTTTTTGAAGACCCAACATTTAATCTGACATCTAAATACCATGGATTGAATAACTAAACCACAGACGCTCCCAACAGCCTTTTGACAGAAGCTTGGTTTTCTTTCTTTTCTTTCCATACAATACTCTGAAATCTTGGTTTTATTTTTCTTCTGTCCCTTATGCCTTCTGTACGAATGCATTGAATCTGGGACTAAGGATTCCTGTGATGTCTGAGCCTGCCAGAGAAGGCCTACAGTCTGATCAGCCTCGTCGACACCCACCGGAAGTGTTGCGTTTTGAAGCCATTTTTGTAGTTCTAATTTAATGCTCACCACCGAAATTAGCCATTGCAACATGCTCTGAAATGGATATTGTAATTGTTTTGAAGTTGCACATTATAGATTTAAAATACTGCCCATAATACCATTGCCATCTTTACTTACATGCCCAAGGATTAGAATAGAAACCAAGGGCTCTTCTTTTCTTGACAATCCGGCAGTTGATGAAGAATTTTAATTGACAGTCATGTTACATTCTCTCTTTCTCTCAGTCCATCTCTCCCTCTTCTGGTTAGTTTCAGACAATGGGGATAAGGAGGCCGACTTCACGACCCCTTTCTCATGGAAATACCATCTGCAGGCCTCAGCCATGAGCTCATTCTCAGAGGCCAGGCCAAGTCAGGCTCAAACAGCTCAGTCTGTGCACACAAGCTGTCACTCCCACACAGCCACTTACAGCACCCGCAGACCTGCCCCTAAACTGTACAGGCTGTCACCATTTCACTTTGGCTGGCTTCTTGCGCTTTCTAATCTTAGCACAAGATCCCTATCTAGGCCGTATAGGCCATGGTGACACTGCTTGTTTTCATACCTACACAGATTGATTATATTTCTCTGGAAATAATTATATAGTATTTTTTATTTTTTATTGGTTTATTTCCCCTCTACCTTCAATTGCTGTTCAAACGTAATCACTCATCTGTCCCCTTTTTCTACTGGACGTCCTCCAGCATTATTAATAATGTAAAATTACGAATCATTTGGATGGAATTACACATAATTTTAGCTTTCAATAGTTAATACTTGCTTTAACCTACAACGGATACATTTTTTGTGGGCATTTTTTTTCTATCCTCCCAAAGTGTATTGAGGTATCTGTAGCTGTTTACTGTAGCTGTTTACTGTAGCTGTGTGTGTGTGCACGTGTGAGTGTGTGTGTGTGTGTGTGTGTGTGTGTGTGTGCGTCGTCCATCCTGTGCTGGCCAGCCTGCAGTAAGCAGTGTGATGAGGTCCAGAGGTTGCTAGGCTGACGTCTGCTCTGACATTTATGGTCCTATACCTCTTCATTAACACCACCTAACCAGCCAACAGGCGTGTGTGTGTGTGTGTGTGTGTGTGTGTGTGTGGTGGCGCTACTGGGTGGCACTGTGGTGTGTATGTGTGTGCATGCCTACGCTGTATATGTAAGCAACTGTCTGTAGTCATGTGTGTCTATGGTCACATGCTTGACTTTTGTTTTGTTTTTTTCAAAACGGTACGATACGCAATTGTAAACCCTTCGTATTCAGGAGAACTACTTTTTGCAAAACTCGCACCACCATTGTGTTCTGATACAAATCTAAGGTACGCGATTTGGCAGAAACGTGTCTGCATCCACCCTATACATCAGTACTAAATGTCAGACCTACAGCAAATCCATTTTGTGTTCAGTTTTACATACAGAAGATTATTTCTAATAATTATTACTTATTTATTTTTAATATATTTATATATATATATATATATATATATTGTATTTACTCCTTTTTTTTATGTCTCCATCTATTAGTTATTTATTTGTTTTTATTGATTTTTATTCATTAAATTTGTTTAATAGCAATATATATTGTAGTCATTGTTTGTTTATTAATATATTTTCTATGTCCCTGTCTGTCCAGGCTGTGGAGTCCCAGATTAGGAGTTTTGGACAGACCCCCAGCCAGCTGCTCATCGAACCACACCCGCCCCGAAGCTCAGCCATGCAAGTGGTGAGTTGCGTATGCACATAAGCACACACACAGAGGTCTGTCCTTCTACTCTGTTCTGCTTATTTATTGTATTCTTTTCCCCTTTCTCCTCCCACCCCCTCCATATTAAAAATAGGTGTGAGAGAGTGCATGTCTTTGTGTGAGCATGCACTTTAATAGTGTGAGCATGCACTTTAATAGTGTGCGTGAGGGGGAAACCTGACTCTGAGCCAAACTGTCCATCCAAGCTAAAAGCAGAGCGTTTCCCTCAGAGTGGGGAGCAGAGAGAACTGTAACTCGTCCTGAAGTGGCGTTTGAGTGCATAGGCCTGTGATGGGCCAAGGGCCCCATGAGTCCCTATTAGTGTGGTGTCCCCACAGTGCTGACAGCTGGCTGTGGACCACCTCCCAACCCACTCTCACACACAGAGACTGTGCTTGTGGTGTATGGGAGCCCAGCTTGTATAAGGGCAACTCTGTGTCTTCTTATTACAGTTCTACTACATGTACTGTATAGGCCTGGTATTTAAATAATATTCCTAGAGAAGTTCTAAGGTTTGCGCTACCTCTATTCCTTCCTACTAAAATCTCACCTCAGTAATCGTAATTGTATTACCGAGGCACCCCTGGCACCTAAGAAGTCATTGAGAAACATAATCTCCAACTCATTTAAGTCCTGAGTGAAATGTTAAAAGCACCACTTCTCTCCAGCTCCAGGAAGCTTTAGATTCGCAAATATCATTACAAACAACGAAACGTCAAACGGTCGGCTCATCTTGACATCTCGAAATGAGAGCAGTCATCTTTGTGAGGAATAATCGTACATCTAAAACCATCGCAAGCTGACAGGATGCATCTTTAGAACACACATACAGTAGTACGTAGTAGTATAACATACGTTATTGCAGATATATACCCTTTACATTTTTTTTTTTTTTTTTTTCCTTCAAATTTTTTCTCTCCACCCTTCCATCTCTCACTTCTTCGCTCTTCACTTGAGGGTGTTTTCAGCATGTTGGTGTCTCCCAACGCTGGTGGTAATGATTTTGTCAGGGTGCCTTGTTAGTTGTCAGCACATACAGGATGTGCTGAGGTCCTGTCACCATGTTAAACACCGCTCTGCCTCCTCCTGCTACATGCGTCGCACAAAATGTCTCCCTAATGTATCGCTGCCTTAAACAAACTTGGACTTTGACTTCGTACTGTAGCTCGTCAGGCTAGGTTCAGTGCAAATGAGACCGGTTTTCAGACGCTGCCTGACTTTGTAGTATAATTATTTAATTTTGTTTTATATTATATATGTTTCTGCTGTTTCTGCTGCAACGTTGTTGCTCGCATTTTTCTATACCTTTTTCTATAACTGGTATAGCTTTCTAACTCTCTTTCTGCCATTTTCTTTCTTCTCTGTATCTTTATATTATTTACTTGCCACCTGCCGCCACTCCCTGCATTTGTTTTTCTTTTTCTTTTCCCGCTCATCAACTGCCACGCCCCTGTTCTTGGCTCTCCCTCTACTTCCCCTTCCTGTGTGTTCCCTGCGTCCATCCCGGGGTCCTGAACAGTATCTTCTCCTGCAGACCCCGCTGATGTTCACAGAGCAGTTGCAGCAGGACGTCATCATGGTGCTGAAGTTCCCGTCCAACTCCCCCGTGACCCATGTGGCGGCCAACACTCAGCCGGGCCTCGCGTCACCCGCCATCATCACCGTCACCGCCAACCGCCTCTTCGCCGTCAACAAGTGGCAGGGCTTGACGGGTGAGACGCCAGCTAGTGTTTAAAAACAAATGTTGAACGTTGGCCACAAGGCTTTGCTATGATCTACAGTATAGTCGTTTCAGTTGGAAAGTATTGAACAGGTTATACCTGTATAAGCTGTACTTCAAGTTATCACAAGGGTCATTTTGACAGCTAAAGACGAGGCCTGGTATCTGTGACAGAATTGGTTTCATAGTTCAATGGTTTCTCCCCCAACCTCCTTGGTGTCTGGTCTCTCAGAGTGGTGGATTGACCCATCTGCTCTCTGCAGACGTTGATTTGGGAGGCAGTTGACTGTGTGTTGTGCTGGATAGCAGGATCAAATGTGACACATGCACCGCCCAGCGTTGGGTTTCCCCGTCCACCTCCATACATCAGCCAACGTCGTCTCACCAAACCTTGTTTAGCCAGCATCCATCCGGCCCTGGAGCGAACATTAAATTTGAAAACTCTGAATTTATGAGAATGAAGACCGATCAGTTCTCAGTGGAGTGGAAACCTCGCGCTAGCCCGGCTACAACCATCCTGATAGTTTAAGCTCCACCTCTGCGATCAGTCTGGAAACTCTCAATTGACAACTGAGCAAGTACAGTAGGTAGCAATATAGAGATGTAGCTTGCCGAATTAGCAGGGTTTTAACCAGACTAGCACTTCCTGACCTGAAGTACAGTATATATAAATATATACATTGAAATGGGTCATGTTTTACCTGCATACAATTAGTTAGTATAACAATGCATGCATATTTTATATTTAGTCTTGGCCCACTTGCAATGTAAGTGGGCCAAGGTGGAGCTATATCAGTATTGCATGGGTGCTGGTAGTTTTAAAGGGATTTAAAACTTGTATATGTATTTGTAATTGTAATTATATTTGTGATCAGGAAATACCACCCCAGATCACTTGAACCACAATGATCACTGTTTATATGTTTTGGAGTTAATAATTACAATGTGTATTGGAAGGACTGTGGATGTCATTGAACTGTATATATCACTATATCGAATCGGTAGGATCAGTATACACATCAGTTGCCACTCAATTAGGTACACCTGCTCGTTAATGCATATTTTATATATGTATATCTAATCATCATGTGGCAGCCACTCAACCCATAGAAGCATCCAGAATGTGGACGAAATGTGACTTTGACCGTGGAATGACCGTTGGTGCCATGCAGGGTGGTTTGAGTATCTCAGAAACTGCTGATCTCCTGGGATTATCAGCCACAACAGTCAAAGATCAGTCTAAAGTTCACAAAGAATGGTGGGAAACAACTAAATCATCCAGCAAAAAAGTCTTTGTTAATGGCCAGACTGGTTCAAGCTGACTGGAGGGCGACAGTAACTCAAATAGCCATGCGTTACAACGGTGATCTGCAGCAGAGCATCTCTGAACGCACTAGAGTCTAGACATTAAAACTAAAAGTGGATGGGCTGCAGCAGCAGAAGAACACACCAGGTTTTCACTCTGTTAGGTGAGAGGTGTACCCAATAAGGAGTCAGTGTATATTTCAGTGTATATTTTGGATGTATTGACGTAAATAACAGCCGAAGAGATTTTTTTTTTACATTTTTATAGCATTTAGCAGACGCTTTTATCCAAAGCGACTTACAATTAGTACATTTTACATGGAGCAGGTA
>JAODLI010000001.1:2509112-2530165 GCA_027575585.1 Percopsis omiscomaycus | reverse complement strand
ATATAAATGTATTAAATATAAATGTAATTGTATATATATATATATATATATATATATATACACATATATACATGTATATATAAACTATTGAATATAAATGCAATCCACAGTGACATTATTTTGAATGTTTTGACAGAGAGCCGCAGTGTGGCAATGGCAGTTTTGGTAGACACAGAGCTACAGATTGATTGGACAGTCAGAGAGGTGTGTGATTTATAGGGACAGATCTGTATTACCACGGCAACACCCCAGAGCAGGTGAAGCTATGTTGGCTTTATACTGTACCTTGCTACAGATTTACTGCCATATTCACACACACACACAGACACACACACACACACACACACACACACACACACTGAGTATTGGTTTGGGGAAAATGAGTGTGTGTGGTGGGGGAATTTGTGTGTCTGTACACATTTCACCCCTGAATTATTGTACCTTATAGCTAGTCATATTGAATCAGTCAGTGTAGAACCACCACATTTCAAGGAATAGTCGCATTGTTTGAGACAAACTACCTGCTCCTTAATACTTGTAACTGTAGTCTACTCACTCTGTCGCTTTGGATGAAAATGTCAACTAAATGACCTAATTTTAATAATATTATTAATCATCAACCTTATAATGAAGTCTTACACGGAAAAAAGTATTTCTTTCTTTTCAAAGAAAGTCAAAATAAAGGTTAATTGGACGGTTGTGTAAACTGCAGCATGCTTACAACAGGTCATCGTTACCCCTGAGCGCAGACTGCCAAACGCAGGGGACCAGGCTGTAGCCACACAGCTCCGGGAATGAAGTGAAGTTTTCACACGAAGGGAGGGTCAGGGAGTCCAGATAGATAGAGCTGCTCCTCTGGTATCCAAAGTAGGCTATGACTTGGGTTCACAGGAAGCTCATTAAGATCGTAAATCCCCTTGATCTTTTCCAATTAACTGCCCAGAGCCGGGCGACGCAAGACACGCAGTTAACCCCCTCACCCCAGCCCCCACCCGCCCCCACCATGTTCATTCATTACTGACAAGGCCTTGAGTCCCGGCCAATTTCAAAAGCCGACATATGCATTTTACAGCGTGAGGGATCTGTGGTATGGCTGATCTCCTCTCAATAATAATTATGCAGATTGGATCCTGTCATCTGAATGTCAGGTGATGGTCTGTGTCAGGCGAGAGAGGTGTGGCGGGGGAGTCAAGTAATGAGGATGATGATGATTGACACGATGTGACAGTGGGACACACGACACAGGAACACTCACACTCGGGTTCATATATTGTGGCCTACAGGTTTGCTAATGGCTGAAAACCTTTAGACAAGCTTGGGCCTGAATCAACACCAGTGTTAATAGGAGGGAAGGAAGTAATATATCCCATCAGGAAAGACCAAACTTAGCTAAAGTTTCAGAATATATCTGGAGAATTTCACTTCACTTCAAACCAAAAGAAGTTTAAACCTTATACTTACCAGCACCTAAGAGTATTAGGGCCACATAATATGGCAAGAATAAAGGCGTAATACCACATGAATAAAGTCATAACACTACCAGCCTTTTCCTCCTCCACAAAAAAGGCGATCTCCTCCAACTCCGTGCGGTTCTTTCGTCTGAAGTTTTTTGCACACTCGTGTTTTGCTGATGTGCCAAAGTAAGTATTTAGTTATTTGTGAAACCTATACTGTACAAGTAAAATTTCACAAGATGCGCCACATCTTTCATTTTAACACAGGTGACCTGCTCTTCTGATATTTCCCCTCTAGGAAACATGTAACCTAAAATTACGACTTTATTCTTGTAATATCAGATTCTTTTTTTCTACAATGTGGCCCTAGTAGGCCTACTCCGTCGTACTAATCCCTGATGTTTTACATATCTTTAAGATTATATTCATTTTAAAACATCTGTTGTGGTTTGGGCATTTAGTCTAGTAATGATACGATTAAGCAATATCACACGAGAGCAGAGATAAGAGGCGCTTTTCCACTGCAGGAATTTGCGTTTTAGGGGGCATCCGCCATAGTCGTACAAGTACAAGCCATGTTTGCAACTGCACAGTAACACTTTTTCTTTTAGACACAAATAGAGTTCTATGACTTCCATAGAACCGCTGTATATGTTGTTGGCTTGAGGGATATTATGTATAAGTTTTGGTCTTTTAAAATGCTAGGTTGAACGAGATAAAATATCCCTTTAGTCACAAACTGCCCTGTCAAATGCTTCGTGTAAACAGAAGAAAGAAATAAACAACAATGTGAAGGTGGAGATCACTGCAGTAGGTGGTGAAAACAAAGCAACATGCAATAAGAAGTGCGCTAGCAGCTGTGCAGCATCTCCACTCTGGATGTATGCGAAGCCCTGGAAGGCATTCTCTCCGCTACTGTCACACGGTAGCAGAACATCACCACCAGAATTCCTGGTACCAGGCAGGTTCAGGGTGTATCTGAACAATAAAACATCTCATCTAAACCATAAAACATCACCTAAATCATGGATTATTTGTGAATTTCACAAATAAACTATAAATACTTTTTTTTTTAAAGCCTTTCATGTGCATATCAAATTCGTTTTTTTTGTGTCATTTTTGTGACTGATATATGTAAAAGGTTTGGGAGCTTTTTATTTAATCTTTATTTACATTTACATTTATTTAAATTTACATTTAAGCATTTAGCAGACGCTTTTAACCAAAGCGACTTACAATTAGTAGGCTACATTTGTGAACAGCATTATGTAACAAGGTTACTTCACTTTTTATTTGTCCCATTGAGACAGAATCTATTTTACAAGGGAGACCTGGCCAAGAGGGCAGGTCAGTTAAAAGACACTACAAGGAGAAACAGCACAAAGAAAAATTAAAAATTAAAATAAAATACAATACAGTACAGTATAAAGCAGACATGACTATTAAGAGTCATACAAAGATACAATACACCAACAGAGTGACAGAGATACATGCATGTAACCAGCATGACATGGCGGATTAAGTATTGAAACAGTTTCAGGCAGGTAAAACAAACATGTCAATTGCATATAATAATGTAAAAACTCTCCTTTTATTTTTGGTTTGAAGGATTGTAGATTTAGGTTTACAGTTATAGGCAAACATATAGTCACAGAAATGTTTCTCATGGTGTAGTATTGATGTAACAAATAATGAAAACCTAAGCTCCGTTAAAGTCCTAGCATTACTCTCCATTATATTGTACAACTCTAATCCCATACAGAACAGAATAAACTTTCCCTAATTAGAAAAGTTAATTAGATGACTTAAATGAATGATAACAGGCTGTCAGTGTTTTATTTGATTTTACACTACGGCAGTCTGTCTGAAAAGTATTATTAACCTAGGTGCCATTCATTAACATTACATTTTCTACATTGGACTCCCTGTATCTCCAATCCTACAACAATTTCACAGTTATTAGGGATTAGGAGATGCTATATTTAGAGTGGTTCTAAAGATAAGCAATTATCTGCAGGAATAATTTCATATTAGACACACTCAAGCAGGCCTCTCTAACAATTTTAATAATCAAACTTTGCAATACACTTACAATTACTCTAATTTGAGACTAACACAAATTAACTGATCATAACTAAAAAATGTGCTATTTCTTTGGATATAATATGGATGACATACCTATACTAGCCTATATTATATACATAATGTACAGTCATGAAGCAAGATATATCAATTATTATTTTATGGACAGATTCACTTTATTTCAATGCAGCCCTTATTAAAATCTAATGACACCCTTTGGCACTGCCTGGCTGACAGCGGTTTTCAATTGAGAGTTCCCACACGTGTAAGTGGAATATATATATATATATAAAATGAATATATATACTGTATATATATATGCTAATTGTATAGAGGCGGAGCTTGCAAAATCCTAATGTTTTAGTGCAACAAACTATTATAAACCATTGGAAAGTAATTTCTCAATTAGGTCTGAGCTGGGAAAAAAATCTTTTAATGATGAGCTTAGCTCAAGGCATTATGCCCCTCAATGGTAAACACAATACATTACCTTGCTTCAACCAACCTATGACTAAGGAGGTTCTTGCCATGGTTGCTAGGTCACCTCCTTAACTGAGCTGTTGCTATAACAGCCCCAACAGGGATGGATAGCAAGTTCCCTGTTCCTGAAATAGCTCGCTAAATTGTTTAAACAGATAACTGGGAATCTGGCCGCTGGCCAGGAGCGTGCCCCAATGCCTCATGGGATATTAATGGAGGCCCAAACAGAGGCTGGTCTGCTGTGAGCGAATGGATCGTGCAGCCAGCATGGCACATCTCCCTTCATCAGTGCTTTCAAATCAGCTCTGCCTCTGCTAATTGGCTTCATTTCAGTCAGAGGATGTCTCCATTTGGTATTGAATTAGACCAGTGAGGGGCTATAGTAGAGTGTGTCGTGGCCTAGTGGGGGAAAATGTGTTTATATCACATTCAGGATCAGATCGAGCTGCTAAAATAATGTCAGGGTACGTTAGTAGTTTGGGAAATACTTTGTATTATAGTAATTTGGGCTTGTTTTTTAGTCCAAGCCATACCGTAAGTCCAAGTAACCAGCTCACTAGTTCAGATAGTATTGTTACAGTAATTGTTACAGTAATTAAACGGAATGAAAACGTCAGGATGGAAAGCAAACAGACAACCCATGTGGGCGAGACACCTATTCTCCAGTCTGACACATCTTAAATACATTTCATTATCTGTGGAGGTCTGGATTAGGGGTGCCATGGATCACAAACCTTAGTTCATTTTGTATTATGGTACAGGGTCTAGGGTTAAAGGGAATTTCTTTATTTGTAAAACTGTAAAGAACACCAATGAATGTTTCAGTGGGATTGTTATAGTGTAACACTAGACTGTTTCACTAGACAATACCACCGTACCCTCAGGTCTTTTTCTGTAGACCCAGTATTCTGTGTAGACACACTCTGTAGGCTACTCTGTCTTTCCTCCCACCTGGTTTCAGTTCAACCCCCAAACTGTCGCCTAATCAGTGCCCAGGCAAACAATCCCAGCCAATCAGGAAATAGGTGTGACACTAGGTTGTTCAAGGGTTGGGCAGATATTCTATTTTGTTCTACTACAGAATTTTCTCCCTCTCTTTATCTGCCTCTGCTTTGTCTCTATCTCTTCCTCGCTGTTTCTCCCTCCTCCGGTCCTGCCTGGCAGGCGGTTGGTAGATAAATATCAGCTCCTTTGGCAGTAGGCTCTATGTCCATTTCCCCAGTGGCCCATGGGCCCCTTGATGAAAGCAATCCGTCACTGCTGTGGGATGACCTGTCCTCACCGAACACCTCAAAACCTCCACCCTGACCACTAGACTGTGAAGGGGATGTCTCCATAAGCACCCTTGCACCACACAAAATCATGATTTAATGCCTTTAATTTACACCGGCCCAGGGGCTTATCAAAAGGTTAGCTCACTAGTTTATAATTGTCTTGCTGGGACGCTGCTAGGACTGTTAGCTTAGATGTGGGGTAACGGCGTGTCACTTCTTGAAACACTCTATTCTGGTGGGTTGATACCATGCTGGTATTAGCAATGATCACAGACACACTATGTAAATGTTAAAAGTTTAGTGCTGCAGCCACAAAATGTTTTGGCAAGTGGAGCCTGTTGTAATATTGCTGTAGCCCAAGGGACGAGACGAGAGAGAATGATGTGAAGCTGAGTGAGATTAATGTGTGGTAAATTGAACATGTGCTGGGATGACAGGGGAAATGAAGACTGATGCCTCACTGGTAGATGGGAGAGTGGCAAGCTGAAAATAACATGCTGAAACGATAGATAAGTACATGTCAACAATGATTGTATAGTCTCACATGTGTTAAAGGGACACTCCCCGGTTTGTGTCTGGAATGGCCCTTGATCCAGCATTACAAAAATGTTGTTTTGGTTTGAAACTCATAATGCATGCCCTTCCCACATCTTCCCACACATTGGTTAGCTAGCACTGGGCAAACCTGCAGGATTTATCTGTGCTAGCTACCTATTAGTATCAGTACAGTTTATGACATCCTCATCTCTTGGAGTAATGTCATTGGAGGACATACTGTATGAAACTTTAAATCATACTCCCAGGTCCCTTGCTACTGTGAACGTATGGCGTTCCTCTGGCTTACAATGAGGATGCACAAAACATGACACGGCCACCTTGCAGAAATGTTAAGTAACAAAGTACAAAAACTTCCACACTCTTTTCCCATTTGTTATCTTTGACCAGATTATTTCTCAAAGAACACTGTTTTAAAAAACATTAGAAAGACCATTTTTAGAGGGCTAGTTTCACTTGAGGTTGAGTATTTTTTCATTAGTAGGCCTAGCAATTTCACTTGATTATGGAATGTATGTACTGTACTTCTACCACATCTTTTTTAGGCACTGCGTGTGAATTAAAGATGGTGGTCATACTGTACAGCCTATCCCAGTATAGAAGCTTGTTATGAGACAAAAAGGCTACTGCTTTTCCACTGAGAGTGTAAAACACAACTGTCCTTAATTCTGTAGCTTCCTCTCTATAAGCAAGTCATTTCCCTTTGTATAAACCAGAAATACTTTGCCTGCTAGACCGCTGTGCTACTGGAAGTGTAAATTCAACAGCATAAACTTTAAGTGGCATAAAGAATTCTTTCCACCACTGTGTCATGTTCCCTTTTTTGCACAAGCAGTTTATCCTTTATGTTTGAGAGATGTTTCATGAATAACGGAGGCAAAAAGTCAAAGACATTAAATATCAGCATTGTCAACCAAGTGAATTCCACAGTGAATTTCATCTATCCAACAACGAACATAAAAGTAAACTTTCATCCTTTCCAGTCTCCAGCCTCTCCAGCGCTGATTGATCATTTCAATGGCATAGTTGAGGATGAAAGGGTCAGTGTTTTCAAAGAGAACTCCTCTCTTTGTATTGTGTGATGCACATTTAAAACTGTGTGTGAATGTAAAAGTAAATTTTACTTTGAGTGATTTGAGGCCTTTAGAATTAAAATACTAAATAATGAAAAACAAAATCCCAAGGTTGTCAGTTCTAGTTCTTAGATACTTGACAAGCAAATTCTTTTGTAAATGTGAAATTACAAAGGAAGAATTCTACATATTTATCTAAAACAGTGATCTAGATTAATTTGTGATGGTGAGAAAACACAAGCAAATTCTAAAGGGAATAACAAAGACAAGTGAACAAGATTAACAATTAAAATTATACAGTTTAAAAAACTTATGCAAAAGAATAAAGGAAAGAAACCAAAATATTTACAGTACATTTTAGCAAGCGTTTAACCAGGGTCTTATTGGCAGGCAGGATTTTAGGGCTTGATTAAGTTATTAATAATTAAATACACCTGTTTTGTGTGATTCCCCAACACTTTTTCCCAATCCTTTTATCCTCTGTATCTTACATGAACCACCACAACAAACTAGTACTAACATAACCTATCTAAGGAGGTATGTTTTCTCATTAGGGATAACCCAATTCAAGTCTTTGATATTCACACTGTCAGAGAGCACATGTTCCTAATTTATTCTCTGCATTACAGTTCTATTTAATTTGCTTTGAAAACAAACACAAACATAAGAGCTCACTTTTGTTACCTTGTGTTGTAGCATTTTTCTTTTCTACTTCATCTTAATGTTAATCTTAAAAATAAACTCAATTCCTGAGAGATGCTCAGAGCATCTGCAGCCCTTTCACGATCACAGAGATAATGAGGTTGCAACAGAAAAAAAAAGAAGAAAAAAAAAAAAGAGTTAAGAGTTTGTTTTCTGAGAGAGAATTCCTCATGGGCATTTGAGGCTGGTCGTGTACAGTATGTAGCCGAGCAGCATTGCTCGTGTAAAGGATTGTGAGGAGGATGGCCATTGATTGAAACAGAAGGTGTTGTCTGGCACTTCAAGCCATTCTCACAGACTGCTGGCTTTGAGAGCAGAGAAATATTAACAACTATCCCAGTTTATAATTAATATGAATCTGCTGTTGTGGTCGTTTCTTAATAATGCTGCCATTTAAAAAAATAATTAGGACGGCAAAGTTTTCATCCCGATCTCATCTTTTGTGAAAGTAGGTCCTAAATTGTAGTCATGGAAAAAAGATTAAAAGCTTAATAAAATGGCTTTTCAGACTATTATCACTTATGTAATTATGTGTACTGTACTTAAGTCAAACGTGCTTATATGCTGTCTCTTTTTAAAAACAAAAACGTCTCTACACTGAGGCAGAAAGTTTATTGAGGATCCCAAACTTTCCTTTACTGCCCATGACAATTAGAAAAAGGAAGTTTAAAAATCATCATCTCAATGTGGTAATTACTTATAGTTTGGCAAATGACAATACTCTGGAAAAGCTAAAGGTTGATTTGAGTGAAATCACTCCGTCTGCTACGAGGGGATTTGTGATGGTCAAAGAGTCTAATGCATTACCTCAATTCCCACTGAACCACAAAAACGATATGACTGTCACTCTGCCCTCCCACTATATATCCATAAGAACACCTCCACAATCTGAAAAGTTTCTAAAAGTTTAAAGTTTCTAAAAACAATTTTACCCTTCCTCATTGGAGAAAGTGAGACATGAGAAAATGATCATGGAAGCCAGACAAATTTACACCTTGGCCGTATATCATAAGTCCTGCAATTTCACACAGACCCAGTTTTGCTCCACAGCAACACCAGGAAAACAGCCAAGTTTGCCACTTTCCAGATGGAGGCTTGGCTTTTGAATAATGACTAGCTCTAAAAGTTGCATTTTGAATGCCTGTGGAAAAAATGTTTGAAGAAGTCTTCATGCATTTATTTAAGTCAATCTACCTTAACACATTCAGTGCTGATTTTGATAAATATTGTATTTTCTAAATTACTACTACTACCACAGCTAATCCTTTTACTTGGCTACTATGTCCTTCAGTCAAAACTTTACTCCAGTAGATGAATAGAAAAAAACAGTAAGTAATGCATTTGGAATGCACAAGCATGTTTATACAGCACTGAGATGTCTCCACTCCCTTCATCTCTAGCTAGGCATTCCCCTTCTTACAGTTGCTGCAAACACACACACACACACACACGGGCGCAAGCACGTACGCACGCACACACAAATGCGCGCACACGTTCCTCCTCAAATAGAAAATGTGCACCAAAACATGACAGCACCGGCGGCTAGTCTCCGAGAGCAGCCGTGCGCTCTCTGGCCTAGATTCTCCTAAATCCGCTCTGGAAGAGGCTGCGTCCTCAGCTGCACTACCAGCCCGCCAGAGTGAGTGAGCCAGCCATCTGGATGCACAGCACATCCATTCCCAATCTGTGTTAATTTGACTGTTATGGGCCATTGTTTATTCTTTTTTAAAGGAAGGGGGGGGGGGGGGGGGAAAAAAAAAAAAAATAAAAAAAAAAAAAAAAAAAAAAAAAATTAATGCACCCTTTATTCTATTTCAGGTTCAGCCACGTGTGTCTACAGGTCAGAGATGAAAATTTGAGACTTCTGTTCTTTGAAAGGAAAAAACACATAATGAGAATTACTCCTTTGTTTTCTTGCAGGCATGCTTCCCAAGTTCATTTTTGCTATTGTCAATGTTCCGTTACTTTGGCCCGTCGTCAGACCATAGAGAGAGCCATCCGTCAGGTCACGTTCAGATTGCAACATGCTATGTAAAGAGTAGCTTGGCCACGCATGGTTGAATTGTTAAGTACCAGTAGTAGTGGACGCCAAAATACAGTGTTTAGGGGTTATTCACCTTTTCATTGTACCGCATGTTGCTGTTTTTTGCACCCGATCGAAGGCAACCGCATAGTTATGAGTTCATATTTATGGATACATTATTACTGCAAGTTTAAAAATAAAATAATATAATTCATAACACCCTCACACTATGACAATTTTTGTTCTTGTGATGTCAATGACTCTCCTACAAAATGTGACGATGTCCCACTTACTGTACGTTGTCACAGTGCTGCTTTTGTGGAAGAAAAAGAAATGAAAGAAAAAGAGAAAACGTGTAGCTAAGCATAAAGCAAAATGAAAAGACTTTCAGAACATAAAAACTAGCTTTAGAAATGCACACTTGCTCAGTGTTATTGCCATGAAAATTGCTGTAGCTTGATTATCACACCTACTGCTAATCGAATAGAATCCTGCGTTAGTTTGGCTAAAGTGCATGATATAGGAGCATGTTTAGCAAATGGTGCCGCTTACAGTGAAACAAATTGAGAAGCTCGCAAGATCAGAATGTAAATGTGGAGCTACACAAGTAAACGGAATTTCCTTACTTCAATATAGAGTCCCGCTGATGTCCTGCATTAAATAATCGTTGGCAGACTGCAACTGGATTAGTATTGTCATCCTCCATTGACTTCCTTTTCATCTCAAAAACATACTTCTAATGGGCCTGCAAAACCAATTGCTGTCTTTGTACAGTCCTACTGTACAGTATATACTGTACTCTCAAGTTACTTCAGTTTGCAGAATCAAATTGTTGTAATAAAGATATAGTGTTTACATTTTGTAAAACAGTAAATAGGCCAAAGCCTACCTTAAATTAAGCTCTAAAACACACTGGAGTAAAATATCTACGTTAGAAGTATGTTTTTAAGAAACAATGGAAGTGAACAGCAGATGAACACAACTGCGAGTTTCCGGTAGGAAGCTACAGAGTCGAGGGTTTAACAAAATTTCAGTTCCGCTTTAAATCTGTTGCTCCCTTTATCACCCTCATCCCTCGTCTCCTTTGTCCAATCTCTTGTTTCCTTTGTCTCACACATTTGTCTCTGTCACACAAGCATTTACACGCATACACACTCACACACACACACACACACATACGAAGCAGTGTGTGGAGTGCCACCCACCCTGACACATGGTGTGTTATGCAATGGTGATGCCTAATTACCACTGACATCGCAGAGACTGTTCACTGCGAAATTAATCATGACACAGGCGTCAGCGTTTGATACTTCTCACCAAGTGTTTCAAGTTCATACCAAGTGATGTAATTAATAAACCAAATGCACACAAATACTAATTAGAAGATTGAGGCTGAAGACTTAATAGCCAGACACCTGTAATTCATGGAAAAACTATTCCACAGATGCATTTGCATCATAAACAATAAACCGCTGTCTGTCTGTCTTTTTTTTCATTGGATAAAACAGATTTTTAGATCTGTCCAGCAGAATCCTGTAAATCACAAAGTACAGTACAGTAAATGAAATCATGCTTTACACAAATGGTTGTTCTTTAGTTAACCCCCTACCCTGACTGTTATTGCTCCAATACTTCAAATGGATGAGACTAGCAGCTAACCCATACAGTAGCTGGCATAATCAATGTGACATGCAGCTCAATGCTGTGCGTATCTCTTAAAGGGCTGGTTTCTTAATTCAGAAATTTGGAGCTCTCCGAGTGTGAAATGGTCGCAGACCGAGGAGTTTGGGATGAGATAGCGACTAATTGATTTGACATCTCACTATTGTTCAATGAGTATTTAAAATTAGTTTTGGATACTGTTTACATCTCAAAAAAGCCATGTTCTTTTTAAAGGTCTATGATTACCTTTGATCTTCCATAGGCTTTAAAGAACAATTTAGTTGAATTGTTAATTTGGAAAAGACAATAAAAAGCTGTTTCCCACACTTTTTTTACCCATATAGAAACTGACAGGATAGACAGAGAGAGACTTTAAATGAAATAAAAACAGTTCTCTTCCTTAATTTATTCAGATGTGTTTCATCATTTTGCCTATACGCCGATCTACTGAGCAAGCTAAAGCGATATGCCCTTCGATGTTTTTGGTAATTTGACCCAGGTACATTTTCACTATAGTTTCCACCATTCTGCATCAAGGCACTCCTACCACCTGCTCGCAGGCTGAGGTGACTCACTCTATATCTATATGTGTATTTCAAGTTACCGCTCTGATGATTGCCTTCTACTGCACTAGTTCCTTCCAATCCACGGGGGTCATCTCAAGTGAAGAGAATTTAAAAATGCCACAAGGAAGGCTACTGAAATGTACGTACTGAATGTGTGTGTGTATATCTGCTATTCTGTATACTCTTTATGTGTGGGTGTATATTTCAGTGTTTTCACCTTTACTTTTGAGCAGGTGTTCTGTCTAGAAACTTTATATTTCTAAGGACGCTCCCTCTTTCAGAGAAAAAAACACTGACAAAGTTTCCTGCAGAGGAAAGTACTCTACACCTAAACAGTTATTCTGCATTTGGTTATTTTGTTTGGCTGGAAGAACATCTGTGATGCAACATCTGCAATACCTTTGGAAGTATTTACAAGTTTAAAAACACCCACCCAGGTCTCTGCAAACCGCTTTTTCTACGCCTTTGATAGCTGTTTTGCTATCAAATTGTCAATCACAACATTAGCCAAGCTTTAAAAGAGCTTGAGCAAAGAACAGGTATACTGATTCAGAGTTTTGCATATTACTGTAGTTGAAATGAATAATAATAATAACCAGTGTACCATATCTTTATGTAGCTGTCTTATGTTGCAGCATTTACCCAACGAGGGAATGTTAAGCAAATGTGTATCACAATGCATAATTTGATGTATAGTGTCTTAGAATTCTGCTTTGGCATCTTAGATGCTAGGGTGGGGAGAAAATGTGCAAGCCAACACCGTGAATATCAATTCATAATCTACTTGACACAGTTTTGTTGAACAGCACATTATTCATAATTGCGTGCATCTTAATAAGCCGATCTGAAGTCAGGCTGTAGTCTATACGCAGTGTTCTCACTGAATATGTATTTTTGACGTTACTGACGGTAAACATGTTATTTAATAATCAACACATTCGCTCACCAGATAGAAACACAAATTCCAAGTTGTGCTCACTTAGTATAATGAGAGTCTTTCTACAGTGAGAGTTGCGATTGCATATCATTTAGTAATAAGACAGCACATGTGTATTGCTACACAATCTGTGTCAAAGATTCTATTTTTTATTTTTTGCAGTGGGCCTATTTATCGCCTTGATGATGACCTAAAGAATTTGAACATTTAATAGGTCTAACAAAATTCACGATTTGGTTTAAAGAGCTTGCCATTTGTTTTATTCGACTTAACTTTTATCTATGTATATCTGCTGTAAATACGGGGTATGGCATACTGTTGTTTGAAATACAAATAATGCAAATTAGGCACAGTGGTAGGAAATGGTTTGTGCACTTCCTGCCTAACTTCATATTTACCCAAATGTTTTTTACACCACTAATGTTGCTGGCACTTCACATTTCATATTTTAATGAGAGATAGAATTTTATTCCTCATGAGGAGAAACGAAGACTAGCGCAATCCAATATCTTCACAATCAACTGCAGCATGTCCAAGGCAAGAACGTTTATCCCAGAGTGGGTAATACTGGCTTACACTTACATACATGCATGTATAGGCACAGTGTTTAATAATGACTAAAAGTTGCAAATACTGAAAAAACTGAAGAGTTGTAAAATGCTTGTTGACATACAGTCAACTATAAAGTAATTCCCCATCCCCCTAGTCTGTCGACTGTGGTCATGGTTACCTGTCAGATGTCAAAACATACCAGTCCCCATAGCAACCCTAGTTAAAATCCAATCACACACGTACACACGTTCCCATCAGATCTGGCCTTCATTGACAAGAGTGCTATTCTTCAACTGTGAGTATATTCCCTTTGTCCCTTTTGTGCACTATCCCATCACACACAATGACCATACTAAAGTAAACCTGAGACCTGGTCCTCATATGGTCTTTCTGCAGCCAAACTGTTGAAACTGTTAGCAGGAAGTTTGTTTACCATGGATAGAGTTACATTACAGAAACTGTGTCTCTGTGTGTGTATGTGTCGGGTTCGAGGAAGCCCTAATAGCCGTTAGCCCTAATATGACACACATAGTGTGGTTGGTATGATTACTTAAGAGTCTTAGAGTCTTCATTAAAGCTGCTATAGGTAGGATTTGAGAGTTGCAACGAGGGCTAGTTAAAAAATAAACAAAATAAACGATTTTGAAAAAAAAACACCCAATACCCAAAAACCCACCCCCTCCTCCTGCTCTGCGCCCTTCCTCTGGAGCCCATTGGTTTTCAAGAGCCAAGTGCCATTGATAAACCTGTTGTAGCTGTGTGCGCGGATTCAAGTGATTGACAGGAAAGGTAAATTCACCAGACCAATCAGGGAAAAGAGGCCCTGAATGTTCAGAATTCTTTCGGGTGCAGTCAAAAATCTAAATCTTATATAGAGGAAGGGACAATCAACCAAAGTAGATATTCTCACAGAGCTTTTTACTCACTGACAGATGTCTATGGCTGTAATAATCCAGTAGACAAAAGAATAGGGAAACCCAAGTGCAGGATGTTTATTGAGGGGACAATGGCAAATAGTCACTGGGGCTAGGTAAGAGACAGTGTCCAAAACAGGCAGAGGTCAGGAAATCAGTGTCAGAGTAGTTAGGGGTAATTCACACCAGGAAAACAGGCAAGTTTCGAATACCGGATTATGCAGAGACTGGGATAACAAAAGACATGGGACGGGAAAAAATAAAGGGAAAGACAAAGGAACTACGACAGGGAGTATAGCGTATTCTCAATAGAAATAACGCTCAGAAAGAGAGAGGCTATGTCCGAAAATCCGCACTCATTCACTACTCCCTACTCCCTCTGTAGGGAATTCGATGTAGAGGACTATATAGTGAGCTCACTGGCAAAATGAAAACAACACTTTCGGACACTACTCGGGTCGCCGTTAATTACGTAATTTTTGTCCTTCACTACCAGCGCAATGCATGTTGGTCTATACTGCTTGGTTAGTGACCATTGGTTGTACAATACTTTTCACAATGCATTCTGGGATACTTTGAGTCCACTATAATAAGTATAATAAGTTCTCACTATACATAAGCACTACAAAATGGAGAGCTCACACAATGGAGAGTCCATAGTGTGTAGTGAGTGATATCGGACATAGCCAGACAGAGAAACCAGGAAGTGAACTAAAACTATGGAGAAGGTGATGTAACGGGTCGGCTGGAGGTGGGTCAATGACAGTGACTGGTGTGGATGTTACAATGGCATTTCTAAGAAATTACACCGAATTTATAGCTCTTAAATCCTACCTACAGCACAAGGGACAGGATAGTCTAGCGGTCTAGGTGTTGGACTCCAAGCTGGAAGGTTGTGGGATCGAGTTGGCCTACCTGTAAGCATCCTTGAGCAAGATGCCTAACCTATCTGCTCCATGTAATAGCAGCATGTAATTATAAGTTTCTTTGGATAAAAGCCTTTATTACATGGCCAAAGAGATATTTACAGATACTGTATGTGTAGTTGAGTTGTAGCCTACAGTATGTGTAGACAGACAGTAAATGTAAGTTTCTTGTAATTTCTTTCATTGTTAAAGCCATTGCACCGAGATGTTTATAATGCAGAGGAGAGGTTGGGAAAAGGCTATGGCTAACTGTTAGCATCAGGGGGAAGGTGGAGAGCAGTGGTGGTGGATTTCTAGGACTGACACTGTAATTACCGCACATGATCGGGGATGTGTCTTCAGTCGTATGGAGGAGTGTTTTGTTTCAGAGTTAACATGCTCCAATTCAGCTGTCCCCACGAGGCGCAGCATGCACCTCTGTCACGTCCGTGGCGCTCTCCCTCCGCTACTGGAGTTGTCTGCTGTGTCCAATCTGGACGCCATGCCCGACTCTAATCATTGTAATCACTCATCCGAAAGGACCTTCCTCCTTTCCTCCCCTACTCAAAAGCAGGCTATTTTTAGTTTCCGTGTATGTGGATTGTGCTAGGCTAGAGGGATTATCATTGATTTGACTAAAACTATGGTGCTCGAAAGCGTATTGAGATATTCAATACCGGGCATTCATTGCTTACTATGACAGGAGCCAAATATTAATTATTTCATATTAGCCAGGCTCTGCTGTCAGTCAACAATGTCTTTTGACTCAGTCACTGTAGAAAAATCTCGATGAAGGAACAAAAATGTACATATGAAATGTGTGGCGGGAATTGGTTTGTACCTATAGGTTGGACAAGATGGGGTCTACAGAAATGGAAGTTTGAGAACTGCGACTATCTCTTTGTGGAGAGTATATTTTCTTAGTTTTGTTAAGGAGGTTCCCATTCACAGGGCTTTAACAGAGCAGGCAGGTGGGCATTGCTTTGAGCTGCTGTTGCCTCACTTGGGTTATGGCTACAGGCTATGTTGGGAAGCTAAAACCAAGAGGCTTTCATATAGAGCAGGACAGGCAGTAGGCAACAATTCATAATTCAATGTTTTTAAACCATAAAGAATGCAGGCAAAGTTCTGCACAAGTCATGTGGAATACACAGAGAGAGGAATTTTAATATAGGCGTGGTTTCTTACTTCAAACTTTAGCGATAGGTGATGGAAGGTTTCTTATTAATTCCTAATGGTAGGCTGCATTTTTGGTTAAATTAATGTAAACCAAAGATACAAATATCTTATACGTCTACAATACAAGAGAACTACTGTACTGTATATGGTGTCAATACTACTTCTGACTAAATTTCGGAGTTTTATAGTTGTGTGTTTTACAGTAGATCATGGACAAATTTACAGATGGCATCCTGCCTAGTGGTCAGAACAGCGAAAGAAATATAGCACCGCCTAGTGGAAGCATAATACTGGAAGAAGGGTGTCATCAAACTATGAAACAAAGCAGTTCACCTCTGCTACACAGTTTTTCATGGTCACGTCCTTATTCGACATTTGCAACTTCACTCAAGTCGAAATCAAACCAATCTAGTTTTGATAATAATCCCTTTTATATAATCAGAATACTGCATTTTACAGTCGGGCACTGCTATATTTTCGATTTCTCGTTTCTCCTTGGAGAAAAAGTGTGCAGACTGTCAGTCTGCAGAGGGGAGAGCACCTACAACCTTGAATTTCCGGACAATTAGAATATGCACGTTTTTTATGATTTAACAGACTCGTTTCATTAAACAAAGTTGCATGCATACAATAAATGGCTATTGATTAAGAAATAAATCTTCTCGTCTGTACCGCGAAAGGGATTGCATTTGGCAAGATGTGCGCAAAGTTGTAATGCACCGAAAATGTCCTATTTCCCGGGGAACGGTGTACCTGGGCTCAGGAGTCTTCGAACAGCCGATCCCTCCCTCTAACGTCCTCTGCCTGCCACCCCCTTCAGAGTTTTAGCGTTGCACTCGTTGCAGTAGGAGGGTCCATGTGCACAGAATGACGTCGCTCTGCCTGCAAGTAGAACGACTCCTTCGTTGTTTTGATTAGCATTTCATCCGAGCGCTAGAATTATTAATCTGCAAATGTATGGCTATAATATGAGATTACCGGCCGCCGCCGTCCTATCCGCCGCTGCCGTTCGGTCTGTCAAATAGCGCCTTGCTGTTGAGGATTACTGATATACGCAGTAGACTTCTGTGTGTTCAGCTGTCAAACTGAAACTAGTGGATCTATTGGAAACAGTCGGTAGAACACATTTGCAGTAGGTATATTGCCGAGAAGAGATAATTAGTGACTTGCTTTCATGTCTGTTTTGTCCTCTGGATTATTGCTGCCCAGCAACACAGCCACCTGACAAGTCTGAATGTCGTAATTAAGGTAAGGAGTGCAGTGTTAACTGTTCTTTATATCCATTACGATAATGAACTAAAACTTAAAAGATTTTATAAGATATGCCTACTTAATGCTAAACACAATTTTTTGCTGTTTGTTGAAGTCAGTTTGTCACTTTGAAACAGATCGCACAGAATACGACTGCTCCATAATATTATAAAGTTAGATAGTTTATTTTACATTTAGGTAATAATAATAATAATAATAATAATAATAATAATAATAATAATAATAATACTGTACCAACAACAACACATTGTATTATCATATTAGTATAGCTGTAATAAGTACATATTATGTAGGCTACATATTTTACTTCTCTATTGGCAGCTGTAGTCGCTGTACAGTAGACTATAGCCTACTATTTAAATGCTTTTTTAAATCACACCTTTTCAAGTATTTATAACTTTTCCTTTCCCACCATATTAGGCCTACTGTAATTAGTTCGGACATTAGAGGAACCTTGAGCAGTGGAGTCAGGTTAGTGTAATGAGATAAAACAGCAACAAAGTCTGTTTTAATCACTTGGGTTGCGCACCCGCAAAATATGGAGAACATTTCATTGCAAGAGTTCTACGACCGACAGGGGTATATCCAACAGCTCATGGTCGGATATACTAAGGCAGGGAGGAGAGATGTGCAGGTGTCGTTTTCTTAGTAGACTATATAAAAAGATTCACGGTCTATAATGCAGATCGGTGCCCTAACAACCTGGGTTGTAGTTGTAGTGTGTAACGGAAAGCCCTTCAAATATATTTTTATCTGTTGTATCACATAATGTGACACCAATCGCAAAATGGTATATCAACAAAATTGTTGTGAATTGCAAGACTTTTTGAATTTGCCATTTCAGAGGTCGGTATTTCGACTCAAAAACATTTAAAGTCATGTCGCAGCAATGTTGTGGCTGCGAGAGCTATAACTATTGAGTGGCAGCCTTTGGACCAATCCATGAATGGCTTGACAAAGTTGGGAACATTTTGTCTGTATACTGTCCAATAGAGGCGCACAAGAGGTGTCGATCTAAAGCACAGCACAAACCTACGTCATGAAGACAGTTTTAACCATTGCAGTGCGTTTTCCCTAGTTTATCAGATAATATGATGTATTATTCGCGAGTAAGGAAATTAATCCTCATTTGCTTTTACAGTAATGGAAGCGCATTGACTTGAATTGACAGTATGAATAAAATAAATCCTTTGTACCGGTATGTCAATTGTAAGATTCAATATCCAATCCATAGTTCAATCTGAGTAAAATATAAACTTCCATGTACAGTACAACTTTAAGATGTATGCAGTTTTATGTTAAAATGGTAATTTATATTAGAATTATAATAATATTATTATATTTAATTATAATGACAAAAATATATAAAATGTGCAACTAAAGCCCATAATACTAAACTATTAATAGCCATTGTGCAGTTTCACAATAAACACTGTGAACGTAATTTCAGTGCACCTAAAATGGTTCTATTTCTTCTTTTTCACCCTTTCTTTTAACCAGGTGAATCAGTGATCCAGGAATGGAGACCAAAAGATACCAAAGTTTCTTTGATGGAAAAAACACAGAGAACAGATGGTCTCAGGTCCCCAGCGCCATGGAGTATTGCTGCAATACTGAGGAGTCTAGTCAGACTACCAGTGATATCCTGATGGACATAGTCACTGTCGGCTGCCCTGCTGGAAGCCCAGCAACTGAGTGCAAAGACAACAACACGAAAAAGCAGGAACAGCCAATGCTTCGCCTAAGCCAGAACCCGCCTTTTGTTCACCCACTCTTTAACAACTCCCTCTACGGTCGGAAGCAGGAAATGGACTCTAAGGAGCTTTCCAAAACTGTGGCGGAGTCTATGGGCCTGTATATGAATGATGTCAGGGAAGCAGACTTTGGCTTCGGCCAGCACGGGGGCAGCACCAGCCCCGGGAAGTCGTACCCAGTGTGTGGGCGGCTGCTTGAAGAGAACCAGCGTGTTTCCACAAAGAATCCCAAGTTAAAGTCACTGGGATTCCAGCAGCCTTGCGCCACTCCCAGAGAGTGTTCTGCTGGAACCCCAGTTAGCTCAGCCTGCAGTCCCCAGACCTCTAGCTCCATTTCCAGCCCCGGAGGGAGCAACAACATAGTGTCCTCCACAACCAGCCCCACCACCTGCTTTGGAGCTGTGTGTTCCTCCATCAACAGTCCCGTCAACCAGACTCCCTCTCTCCCGACTTTGGCCCACATCCAACGGAGGAATTCGGCAACATGTAGCCCCGTTGAGACCAGCACGGTGGGGTCTCCGCCCCTTACCAGCCCCCTAAACATCATGAGGTCCCCCATGTCCAGCCCCCAGAGCATGAGCAGCGTGAGATCTCCGCCCTCCTGCAGCGCTACGTGCAACATCAGGTCATCGGTCTCAAGCCCGACGGGAGCCCCTGGCAACAGCAGCGCAAACAGCTGCAGTGCGATGAGGACCTCTATCTCCAGTCCGGCGGCAGGTGGCGCTATGGCGGTCTGTAGCCCACAGAACCCCTCCTCTTCTGGGTTTCCTGTGGCCAGTCCTGCCAGCGGACTGGGACTGGTGCAGAATGACACAAATAGCCCCGATGCATCAGGTCTAGCTCAAGATCCAGACTTCAAGAACTTTGAGTTTCCCAAGGTAGAGATGGCGGATGGGGAGGTGTTCAATGTGGGCTTGGACCACATGGGGATGGTCAAGTACATTAAGAATGAGCCCGGAACTGACCTGAGGAGCATGTGTTTGGGCAGCTCCAAATGCAGCGTGAGCACCACACCTTTTATCACCCAGATAAAGACTGAGCCCAACAAAGACGAGGGCTGCATGAATCAGCAGCCCTATGGTGAGCAAGCTCCCTCTCTAGGTCTATTCCCCGCATCTGAGACCACCTATTTGTCCCTGAGGAATAACATTGATGAATATAGTCTTTCTGGTATTTTAGGACCGCCCATCTCCTCTATGAATGGTAACTTTGAACTTGACGTGTTCCCAAACAATGTTCTGTCGAAAGGGGTTAAGCAGGAATCCAACGATGGCAGCTACTACCAAGAGAATAACAGCATGCCCGCATCGGCTATTGTTGGAGTTAATTCCGGTGGACACTCGTTCCATTACCAGATTGGGGCACAAGGAACAATGTCTTTTGCACGGCATGATGTGAGGGACCAGTCCAACCCTTTGTTAAATCTAATTTCTCCTGTAACGGCGTTAATGGAATCGTGGAAATCTCGGCCAGGCATGTCACAGGGTTCAATGTCTGCCAGGGGGGAGGGCTACCCAGGTCAGAGCTGCATTACAGATGCCATGTCAAGGTAAGAGCACTGAATGTTGTCGGTGTGTAATATTTGCATTATTGCCTGGCAGTCTTAATCAGAGCATTGATATCTCTGAGGTTTCCTGACCTACTAGCAAATTCTTTATTATTATTATAT
>JAODLI010000001.1:2458409-2486068 GCA_027575585.1 Percopsis omiscomaycus | reverse complement strand
AGAGAGAGAGAGGGTGGGGGGGAAACAAAGGAGCAGAGAGAGAGCGAGAGAGAGAGAGAGAGTGAGAGAGTCCTTCTGTTGCTATGGCCTCCGTCTCTACTCCTGGCTGGTCCTCTGGAGCTTTTCCAGAGAGCCCTGCTGTAGTTAATAAAGGCCAGTCGAGTAGCAGGCAGCGTTCCAAGACCTGCTATTTCTCTCCGCTTCCTTCAAACACAGGCTGGAATTTTAAAGGGAAGTGAGCGAGTGAAAAGAGGCAGGGACGGTGGGGAGTCTAAGGTGCCCCGGTTGCAGCAACAGTAGAGCAATTGCTTTAATCTGCTGCTCTGGTCATTGGATTTAGTCAAAATATACCAGTAGGGGAGCGCGAGTGGGGGGAAAATGCGCACCCATTTCATTACTCAGGTGTACAGACATTCCTTTCCCTGTCCAGCAAACTATGCCAAGCCAACGTCGAAAGGGGGTCACAAAGATCACTGGTTTTTAACAGTACAGGCCGGGACCCCCAAATGATTTTCGGGATGGTCACAAGATTACTTTTTTATTTTCAAATGATTTTTAATCTAGTTTGATCAAATATCTATACATTTTTGCAGATGTGTTTATGGCCTACGGTATTTAGATTTGTATTTTTTTGCTCTTATGTGTTATGCTATCCCAAATATAAATCATTTTAATAGCCGTTTTTGAGGGTTGTTGCTCAAAAAGCCACTGACAAAGATGTTCCACAATGTGTTTTCAGCAGAGCACTAACTTATTATTTCAAACCGACAACCCACTTATACTGGGTTCGGGTTCTGAGTTAGTTACCGTCTATGAGTGCCAACGTCAGGGTATTGTGTGAGGAGCACAAGCAGAACTGTTTACAGAGGAGTTGTCAGGACATGTCAGCTGAGAAAGGACTGTGGAGTCACTTTATGTGTGTGTGTCTGTGTGTGCGCGCGTCTCTGGGGTTATTTGCACAATGTGCATGTGAGAGAAAAAGAGAACGCGAGAAATAGGGGAAGCGTTAACAGATAAAAAAGGGGGAAAAAAAGCGGGATAGAGATGTGAAAGAGCGAGGGCTGTTATTCCTCTCTGACCTTGGCTAAGGTTTCACCCAGCCCGCGGTATCTCATGTGACCCTTTTGGAGCGCTACACGAGCAGCCTGCTCCGACTAGTCACACGACTTTACCTCTGTATGAGCACTGTCGAATTAACCTATTGTAAACATGCTCTCCTGTATTGTATATTCATTACCTTTCCCTCTCTGAACTGGTCTCAGTTAACTGTCAGTTATCCGTTCATGTGATGACGCCAACATGACGTTCAGTCTTGTCTTCTGAACGGGCTCATGCTTCCTGGATAACTGTGGTTCATCCAGTTGGCCTGCACAGCCCATCAGTATATGCAGATAGATAGATAGATGTCGCTGTAGCCAGGCTGTGTGCAAATCCTGGTAATAAACAATAGGCTGTAGACATTTTTAATTGTGCCCGTAAATACCACAGACATGGATCACATTCAAGCACATTCATGAATATTTCATTTTGTAATACAAGGTGTAATTATAATTTATGTTATGGTTTGCATGATTGAATTTAGACCCAATTAAACCAGATCCGAGGGGTTTTCTGTGTTGTGGTTGTTAATGGCGACACGCTGCAGGCTAGTTGTAGAATTCCTTGCTTGATGTCGGGTTTTCCACTCTAAAACACGCATATGCTGTTTAAACAAAATAGAGTAAGTGGAGATTTAATGTAGAGGGGTTTGAGGGGTCTGATTTCAGGTTCAAATTGTATTTGATAGATAGGTGGGGGCAATCAACCAATAGGATTGTAAATTGTCCCGAAAAAGCCTAAAAATGTAGTTGTTGGTTATGTTTCTTTTTATGGTATGTTGCTGTAAATAGAAGTAGTCTCTCTCAACTTGTATGTACAAAATAATACTTATAACCAAGTTAGACTGTTGCTGTACCTGTAATTTAGTTTTGGCACCAATTACAGCGGTATTAATGCCCCACTTTGTGACTAGCAAGACCACTTTCTAAACTTTTCACGCATGGTGGTCACTACAGTGGACAGCTATTCAATAGACATTTTCTTGTAAATGTATGGGTTTCAAAGATGTAACTGCATATCAGCCACTACAGTGGCCACTATTGCATCACACCATAGGCTTCTACCCTGTGGTCAGCAGTAACTGTAACTATAATTATTTTCAACGAAGATGGCCAACAGACAGCCACAAAAGTTGATACCTTGCCAATCCTTCTTTTGTAGAAGAATATAGAAGAAAAAAATATGATGACATAAAGTAACATCTAAGGAATAATATAATTGTTTTTTTTTTCAAGTATTGATTTCATATAAGGAGAAAATTTCGATTATGTGTCCACTAAATTGGACATCATGCATCGCATATATAGCAATATTTCAGCTACAAGTCATACTATTGCTGCGACATTGTTGTTTTGAAAATACTATGTTTCTAGTAACTCTTTTGGTTGTACATCAGTTTATTTATGTTATTATGTAGTTATAGGAGTATGTAGTTATATAGTGTGAGTAACGGTTACCATCTTTATCATCATATTTTGTAGAGCATGAGTGCAGTACGGAATAGAGAGGCCTATGGATCCTTTTCAGAGAGGTGTCAAGGTAGGGAAAACACAGGCGTAGCTCATAGCATTCATTTGAGGTCTACTTTCAACTTCCTTCCAAAATCCAAGGGACCCATAATTAACGTTAGGAGCTACACCTGTGGTTACCCTACCCTTAGACACCTCTGGTCAATAGGATAGTGGAGGAAATGGGCCACTGAAATCTCTGGCCCCAGCTCACCGAAGCAAAAGAAGCAAACAGATGCCCTGGTGCTGCATACACACGAAATACCAAGTACATCCGTATGCAGTGTCTTGTGGCTTTGTGCCAACTTTCATAATACGTAGATTTGATGAACTGATGCAAGGGTCAGCTACAGAGATTGTGCTAGCATAGCCTACGCCGAAATCGCACCACGATCGTGGGGTATGCATGTGTATCTCTCACTCTGTCTCTGACTGTCTCTCTCCTGCTAGCTGGACGTCATCCTCTGCCTTGTATTTCTCAGTCTTCCGGGCCATGCGCTCAAATTTATATTATCCTATTTCTGTTTTTACTCGGTTGATCAACATTGAACAAAAACTAGCATTGCGTTTCAAGCCAGCACTTTCGACGGAAGTTGCAATGCTCAATATGACTTTGTTTTAATGCTGAGATGTCCCGATCCACCAGAGTGGGCCTGTGAAAAAAAAAAAAGTGAATATTTCTCTTCTTTTTTTTCATGCCTTAAGAAGAATAAAGACAAATAGGAAAAAATCCTGAGTAAGGTTGTCATAATTCATGCGTGGTTTTAGCACATTCTATTCATGGCGGCCATGGAATTAGCACACAGGTCACTACCTCTTACATACACTCTAGTTTGATCCAGAACTCTTCTGTTTTTATTTGGACTATCTATAGGCTAGTAATATGGTGTGCATCAGAGAGAATTATACAGCAGTACTAATGAGGCCTTGACGTTAAACGAAGTAATAATAATAATTAATTGATATGACAGTTGGATTAGAAACAGTATTTGCATTACTTTAATCATTCCAGTGTGTGTTAGAGGTCTTTGGCATCTGTGAAGGATATTTGTAGGTGTTTCCTAATGCCAATTGAAGGGACACTTGGAGAGGTGAGGTGTTTCTTAATCAGTTAGCCACTAGCTGAATGTCATTTAAGAGTGTTGGCAGCCTTCCACATGTTTGACTTTGTCTTGCTCTGCAGGGCTATATGAGCAAGCGAAAGAGCAAGAGAAAGAGAGAGAGGATGGTTGCTGGGAGGTTCAATCCATCCTCAGCAGTTATTTCAAACTGCATGTCTGTCTGCATCTTCAGCCTTTTAATTAAAGCTATAATCCAAATGATCACAATACCTAATCAAGTTACTCCGTCTAACAGAGAAGGAGAATGCTGCTCATTTAATACCTCCAGACATTAGTGTGGATAGAGGTACGGCGACAGTATGTCACCCTGCAAATATTTTACCTCCCGGTGCATCACAGGTGCTAAAACAAGTGTTTATTAGTGCAGTACGTCAGTATCTTTTATAAAGCGGTAGAAGCTTACGACAACAACAGCCTTGGAAGGTTGAAGTTTGGCATTAAGCGAAAAATGTCAAACGTTTCACAAATGTGCGAGCGCTTATGAGTGATATGCTGACAGGACATGGTGCTTGTGTACTCACCCTTTATACACACACACACACACAAAGATAGGATTTTTTTTTTTTTTTTTTTACAAAATCTATATTTTTTGTCACAGGGACAAAGCCCCAGAAGTCACACAGCTCTCGGCAACTGGAAGAAAAAAAAGAAGAAAAAAAAAAGATTTATTTTTCATTATTAAATGAGTAGTCCAGTTCATGACTGGTGTCCCTCTTCCCCAGTTCCCAAAGAGGGTCTGAAAAACCACGCGGCGTTCGAGGAGATGAGGGTTAACTACATCAAGGAGCTGCGGCGCTCCGTGGGCAAAGCCACCAACAACTCTGGCCAGACCTGGCAGCGCTTCTTCCAGCTCACCAAGCTGCTGGATGCCATGCATGATGTAAGTAGCCTTGGTGTGCCCTCTCTGCCCAAGCCAAGTAGTCACGGTATTGGACTCTTCCCTTGGCAGACTCTCTATAACCATGCCCACACACACACACACACACACACATACACACACACACACACTTCTCATATCACTACAAATGTGTTGGACAACGCAGAAATAGATGTGGATTTGGCTAATGCGTGTAGTTAGTGGGTCAACGGTACTGTGTAGGATTATTGCATTCCGTTCAGTCCCTGAGGGGGGACGGCTATTTTGAGTAGGCAACTATTGGTGTATGGAACAGAAGCAAACCTGTGCCAGCTCAGAGTCTACTGGATGCAGTACACATGCTAACAAATGTGCTAAAATCGCTATTCTTTTATGTCGGGGTCAAGCAGCAGCATGCGATTATGACAAGTGTGGACAAGGTCCAAAGTCGTAATAGTCAGTGGGAATCAGACAAATAACCCAGCTGCAATGACTGTAATGACTGGATAAAATGGAGTTTAGAGAAGTCTACAGAGTACCAGTGGCTCCCCCAAGTGGCTGGCTAACAAGAATCACAATAGGGCCCGATTCCTGATAGAAAATCAGAATAACTTTACATACTAATAATTGAATCCTGTAAAAGACGAGAGGTTAAGAGTGAACCAGTGTTTACATTGTGACTTGGGAGTGTAACTTTCGGTGTGTGTGTGTGTGTGTGTGTGTGTGTGTGTCTGTGTGTGTCTGTGTCTTTGTGTGTCTGTGTGTCTTTGTGTGTCTTTGTGTGTGTGTGTGTGTGTGTGTGTGTGGTCCAGCTGGTAGGAAACCTGCTGGACTTCTGCTTCTACACCTTCCGGGAGTCCCAGGCCCTGAAGGTGGAGTTCCCCGACATGCTGGTGGAGATCATCAATGACCAGATACCAAAGGTGGAGTCGGGCCTCACTCACACCCTCTACTTCCACAAGAAGTGACTGAACGCAGCAGCAGCAGCAGCGGAAGCAGAAGTACCGCGCGCCACCTGGGGCGTGGGGCGAGAGACCACATTAACAACCGGTTAAGGAGGTATTAAGGGGCGGATGAAGGCCGAAGAGTCCCCATGTGCGGCCCATGCGGTTGCCGGCCAGTGTCCCCAGAGCGGGGGAGAGAGAGAGAGAGAGAGAGAGAGAGAGAGAGAGAGGAGCCTGGGACAGGCAGCAAAAGAAAGGCGCCAGATTTGACTTTTCCCTCTTCACTCACAACAGGCTGGTCGAAGTCTAGGGGCAACAAAAAAATAAAAAGATTTAAAAAAAGAAGGAGCTCTCAGAGCCGAGTTAAAACACACTGAGAAGGATTGAGAAGGACTGAGAAGAAAAAAAAATGTGACAAGGCATCACCTAAGCCAACCCCCCACCCCCCCAAAGTATTTTCTATGGAGTCAAAGCCATACATTTCTTAGGTTCCAGTATACACTATTCACTAAGCACGCACACGCAGATGCAAATTCTCACCGATACACACGCACACACGCAAGCACGCAGACGCACAGCGCTTGCACAAATACAAAACAAAATAAACAAACAACAAAAAAATACGCAACATAACTTGCAGTTTTAGAAGAAAAGAAAAGAAAACATAGCTGGGACTTATGCTGTGCGTTACAAATAACAGCACTACTCTGACTATAGGTTAAAAAAAATAAGCTAATGCTTAGATTTAGCTTTGCAGTCTACTGACATACTTCTAAGACCACAAGCCAATAACTAGGTGGCATACTATTTTCTAGGCTATCTGTAAGATGAAAATGTCTTTTTGAGTATATTCCAAGGGCTATACTAGTTATATGATAGGCTGAGTTTTGACATCGAACCTAAAAAGTCCAATGTTCACTCTTAATTTGGTGGAACCACAACACTCATTAGTATCACTTACATCATTTTAATTAAAAAGAAATAAAGGCTGTAAAACAATCCAGTGTAATATGCAAACTTCAGAGTGAAAGCTGTTTAAAATCTGTTTTAATCATGTCCCCCCAAAAAAAAAAAAAAAAAAAAAAAAGCTTGACTACAGTACACTGCATAAACGAGTCACTGTTTTGGGCTTTGTGGGGTAGATTCATGCAATTCACTGGTGAATGATAATCTTAGTCCAAATGTTCAAGCGTAGCGGAGAGTGGAAAACACCATGCACTCACAACAAGAAGTTCGGTAAATTCAAATGGTAATGCATTTGACTGAGGTGCATCCATGGTAATTGCAATATTTGTGTAATCCCCAGAGGACCCGTCCAATTGTCAATTTTTACTCACAACAAAGCAAAACCAGCCCTTTGTGAATCAACACTTACCTACTCTTCCCAGGAATAATAACAGTGTTTTTTACAAGTGTGTTGTAAAGGTTTAGTTTTTTTGACAAGCCAGACATTTTACATTAAGGTGCTTCTTTTCTACAAAACCAGGCAAAACATAGCATAAGATATACAATAAGACGCAAACAGTCCATACAATATATGGACCTAGTATAAACACGCATACTCTATAATTATGTATTTAGGAAAAAATTGCATTACTCTACAGTGCTTGCAGCCAACAACTAATGTATCAAAACCAGACAAACATGTACATATATTAACTGCATACCGTCTCATTTTATTCAGCTGTTGTACAGATCATTTTTGAGGTACATGCTGGTGATTGCTTGATGAAGAACTTACAGTTGCATTGGTATGGTCACCTTTCTTGCTTTTGTGTCTCTCAATTCTCTTATCTTTAGGCCAAATGCAATTATATGTATAGCAGGCCTAGTCATCTGGACCATTAGGTTGTCTGACACCCCACTGGTTGCTGGGTAGTTGTGAAACACTACTGCGATGCTACTGAAAAAAGACAAGAGCCACTGGGGAAGAAAAACAGGGGGCGTGTGATTTTTTTTGTGTGTGTGCCCTGTGAATGTGTATTTACGTGTGTCTGTATATGTGTGGTGTGTATGTGTGCATTTTCCCTTGCAAGCATGTGCATAGTTGATCTGCATCTTCAGCGTGGGTATTATGCATTTATGTTATAGGATTAGCCATATCCTATTTCTTCACTTAGATTTGCACAGACGAGATACAATGTGAAATGAGGCATTAATGCAGCTAGCAAGAATTGTCTGTTCCATAGCCAACTGTTCAGCTGGGGAGGTCTTTAGCAAGAACGCCCAGCCCAAAGTCAGACAAGTCAAAATGACTATTAGTCACACTGAGGTGGTATACTGTACTTGTGTTTGTGGCCTCGATACTTGTGGTTAAGGTTATGTGCTACATGTTGAGGTCTTGTATGTGTTGGTATTTGTATTAAAGGTTAATGCACAAAGGGAGGAAAATGTAGGATAACAGCAATTGTATCAATGACGGAAAGGCCCACTGTTCAGTCTCAATTTATGTACAACCGCTGACTTTATTGTGCATCATTATGCTCAAGTTGTGAACGACCCTGAATTTAAGATATCAATTTGTGTCCTTGTTTTTCCCCCCTTGCCCCCACCATCCTCCTTTTTTAGAAAGAAAAACATATATATGTGTCTAAAGGTTTAGGTTGAATGGGAACGTATTTTTGAGAGAATTATATTTTGCTGGAAAACAATATTTAAGTACTTTGTCTAAAAACGATATCCTTTTTGTAAAATGAAATGTTAATGCATGCTTTTTGATGAGATGTTTACATTGTATTTAAAGAAAGGAAACTTGTGCCTTTTTTATCTCACCTGATTTACAATTTTACAGTATATATTGTAAATAATACAGCAAGTCCATATGTTGAGTATAATATAAAACAAATCTTTAACAATCTTCTTGGAATATTGGAAATGTGTGTATATCCCATTTACCATGTTGTGTGTTCAATCATAGACACAAAGGTTTTAAGGCGACACAAAGGGCCAGGTATAGTAATGAATGTACCAAACATTGTTGAGACTTATGGAACTTACTACCTGAATGTTTGAGAGACATAAAGAGTACATTTATTATTTTCTTTTTAAGTCAAGTTTTTTTGATTTTGCATTTAATGCATTTTTTTTCCACGAGACTTAAACAAAGTAGGCAAAACTTATTTCGTATTTCTTATTTCAGACAGATGTGATTAATAGTCCACCATTTTCTTTTTTTAAATGTTGACATGATTTTCCAAATCCACAAGGGTGTTGTTTGACGAGTATGACGTTAAAATCCAGAAATCACAAACAATTAAAAGCTGAAATACCTTAAAGCTTCTTCTTGCCTCTTCAGTTAGAAATCCCGTCCATTCCACACACAAAGTGATGTATAGAGCAATGGTTATAAAGTGGGGGTTGGGACCCGCCAAAAGGGCCAGGGAATGATTTCAACATTTTGAGAAACTTTTTTAAATTATATTTACTCTAGTTTTATTGTTTTTAAATAAAATGTGCATACATTTTTCAATGGTGCTCATGGTTGTTTTTATATTTTTTATGCTATTATGTTATGTTACTAAAAGTTGTCCGTAGTTTGACATGTGTGTGAGGAGGTTCACAAGCTATAAACCCCTTGGTTTTTTCCTGGTTGTGGCATAAAACGTTTGAGAAACAGTGGCGTAGACAATGAAGAAAATAATATAAAGAATACTTGAATTAAGGTCCCGTGAATTCATCCATCCAAACAGAGAACAGGGTAAATGTATTGACGGTTTAACGTGTAACATAAACAGCTATCTACAGTATAGGCGTTGGTAACTTCAACTTGTCAATGGTCCAAGTATTGATACACTTTTGCCTTCCAGAATTGTCCAGGGTGCTTATTTAACTACAACAGTTAACGCAAGGATCACCCCTCAGCAGTAAAATAACAATCCTAATAACAAGACTTTCCAATATCAGTAGCTTTTTAAACTCACTGCAATATGATACCAATACGTTGTTCCAGCTTGATAGACGGTACATCTGTTCTACTATTGCTGTAATTTCACAGTGCACTGATATGTGAGCCATGTCATTGCCATTGTCTGTTACTCAAGATGAAGGTGTAAAGTAGAACAAGCCATATCCTCACAGCCATGTCAACATATTTCTTATTAAAATAAGGTGTTTTTAATCCCCAAAATGAATTTTTACTTAAATGCTTTGTATAATATTTCTTAGCAACTACCAAGAGTGCATATCTTTAAACAGATTAAAAAAAACTTTGAAGGCAGTTGCTCCTGTATATCTTGATGCAAATATTGCCATACCTGTGTTTGCAAAAACAAGATTCTAATAAAATGTTCAATTGATGGCTTGTAACTGATTTTATTATGCATGTGTGTAAGTGCGAGGTGGCTGTGCATAACACACTCCGGGAATTGTTTGATCTGAAATGATCCCAAACAGTGGAAGAAAAATACTCGGATAATAAGGTATGCAGGAGTCTGCATCATAGCAAAGTGAAACATGTAGTACGTAAAACCAAAGGAAGATGGTGGAAATGTAAAGTGTTGTAAGCGCAACACCCCCCCCCCCCATGCTTGTAGAGAAAACTCACCATTAACCTCGTTAAGGGCTGATCTGAAAGCGTGCTGCTTTTGCCATACTGCCGAGCAGACAGTATTACTTTTTGCTCATTTTTTTCGCTCCCTCTCAAAATCCACAGCTCTCTCCAAATCTCCCCCAGATTTCCAATAGCGTTCACTGTGTAGTCATGCCAGATAAACAGAATCTATTGGATCGGGCTGATTTCACGCCTGCGCCCGCGCACATGTCGTTTTCTGTGGCCCACTTTCTGAGCTGTTTTCTCTCTCTCTCTCTCTCTCATACTCACTCTGCTATCGGCAGCCTCTGTGTTTTTTTTTCACTTTCCTGTTTTATTGTCATCCATAGCACTACATCAAGCCTCATCGTGGGTTAAGCTATGGTCTTCATGGACACCATTGTTTTCTCATGTATTTTTGGGAAGCCCTTTGTGTAATTACGCCATTGTTTGCTATTGTTGACCTACGGGGTAAATTTTTGTGGGGTAGTGATCCAAGCTGAGTCATAGGTCTGGAACTATTTTCTGGGGCTGAAGGACACTGCACCATGGGAGGCAGAGGGCGGCTGGCACACAGCCAAAGGCCCAAGGAAATGGAAACATCTAGTGCACATCTACAGCGACTTGTGGTTGGGAACAGCTAGGGTAGCTGCAGGCCAGCACTACTGTAGCACTATTCTACATATATAGGCTACATAGTACACTTTTTAGGTTACTTTTAACATTGCTATCAACAGAAGTAATGTAAAGCATGAATGAGCCATTTTCATTTGTTCATATACAAGTTACACACTGCTTTAGTAATTTCATAATGATTCACTAAGTGGAGCACACAGAAAGACCTAGACCTAGATAAATCAGACCTACAGTAAGAGGCAGATACAGTTTTACTGTTGACAACAAACCCGTTAAAAAAAAGTAAAGTAATAGGGCGCAGGATAGTCTTGTGGTCTAGGTGTTGGACTCCCAGTTCATGAGTTCGACCCCCAGAGTTGGCTTACCTGTAAGCATCATTGAGCCTTGAGCAAGATGCCTAACCCCTATCTGCTCCATGCAATAGCGCCATGTAATTGTAAGTCGCTTTGGAGAAAAGCATCCGCTAAATTACCTAATTGTAATTGTAAAGCCAGTTTGAGGTCAACATACCGTGGGTCCACACAGAGAAGATGTCTCTATGATTCAGCAGTATTCTGGTACAGAGAGGATAATGAAGGGCCCTTGCTCTGGGCTGGGGGGCTGGGTTGCATGGCCCATAGCAGGGTACGATTTGCCCATCTCATTAGCTCTGCCTCATTTCATTACTGTATGTAACCATCACTGCGGCTGCTGTCGCTCTAGAGAGAAGGGGACACTCATTTGTGTCTGAACTGCCGTTTCTGTGAAGCTGCCAGTTTTTTTTTTTTAAATAAATGGACAATGTAAATGTGTAACACTACAGAATAGTGCGTCTGCACACTTATTAATTACTGGATGTCTGGTTGTGGTGGGCCTGCAGTAATTATTTAAGTGAGGTTAAACTACTTGGCCCAAGGCCATTAGTACATCAATTATCCAGATATAGTCCATGACTTAACACGTCAGGCTGACATCTTTATAGATCAAGGAGCCAAGTTAGAGTACAGGAAGAACTAACTTACTTAGGTGTGGGGAGCAGGATAACTTAGGGGTCTGGACATTTGGTTCCCATATGAAAGGCCCTGGGTTCTATCCCCAGCATGGGCCAACCTGTAAGCATTCATCTCTACCTGCTCCTTCATACTTGGAATTGAAATTTTCTTTGGATACATCATCTGCTAAATGACCCGATTATGTGAATGGTTCTGTTATTGATCTTCAGTTATTGAAGATATACAGTAACTAAATGCAAGAAACCACTAAATATTAAAAAGGTAGCTTGACACAGCTAAAAATGGTCTGCAATGCTTTTCTTTATCCTCTTTGGTATAAATCAAAAAGGGTGAACATAACATCCATCCTATTTTTGGAAACATAAAACAATCCGCTTGCTGCCCAACAGCTTTCCACCAAACTATACAAAATTAATTAAGTAATAGGCTTGTGTTTTTTATTTGTTTTTTGTTTCAATTGAATATTTTGTTTACTTTCAAGTTATTATTAAATTATTAGTTTTACTGGAAGAATACATAATTCAGTAAAGAACAATTCTTTATTTATTTAACATTGAACAAGACAATATCCAATGATATAAAAATGAAGCTGATGCCAAGGCCCTTTACAAATATCATAGATCAATGTCTTAAATTATTGCAACTCCAATTCAAAAGCCAAAACAATCCACTGAAGAAAAGCTCTCAGTAAAATTAAAAGGTCCATTGTTGAACGGCACTAATGAACGTATGTGATGTGTGTACACATATAGTGCACATTGAAGAACAAAAGCTTAGAGCAAAATCTGTGGACCACTAAAGAGGGATTTCTAATATCCTTGGCATTGTAGCTGTTTGAACACAAGAAATATATACACAAAAAAAGAAAGAAATACTGTACTTACAGATACTCAGCACTAAACAATTTATTGTTTAATGACTTCTGAGTCATTAAACGATGATTGAAAAAAAACAAAAAAACACAGGTCAACTTTGAAAGGTAAGTGAATAAATTATCTGCTCAGAAAACAATGAACAACGTCTAATGTGGTTCTATAAAACCTATATATATTTATCTAGGAAAGAAAATAAAAAAACCCGGACAAACCATTAACACAGCAAAGATCAGATTAACCAATTAGTATAAAATGCGTGAGGTTTGGCTCTGTCCACGTCTAGCCTTGCACTAGACTATAGGCTATACATGTAAATTATAGGCTGGACAGATGTAAAAAAAATGTCAATGTCCCTTTGAAATGGAGTGTACGTATTTAAAACAAAACTACATACAGGACGGTGTGCTTAAGATTGTAAAAGGCATGCAGTCAATGAGCCATTAAATAATTAAAAATCAAATACCATTGTGTTGTGCGATCGAACACCCATTAACCTTAAGATGAAAACATGCATCTTTTAATTAAGCGTTGACAATCCTAGTCATTTTCAAATCGACCTACTGTTTCGGTGGATAAGGCACATACATATTTCTCAAGTTTTAAGATCGTCAAAACAAACTAGTGGGTATCACTGCGTGTGTTTACCTTATCACTTCATTGGCAAAACCCCAGAAAATGTTGTTTGTGGCGACTTGGGAGTTTGAGACAGAGAAATGATAGCAGACATTAGAAGAGGCTATTCTTGTGAGAATGGGAGTGCTTTGAATGGGTGCTCATGGATACCATGTACTGTATAAGTGGTAAGATGAGAGAGTGAGGCACAGAGGCAGGAGGGTTCCCTACTTCCACAGCTCCACCAGCATTTGCAATGTTTTAACACCACAAGTAGAGGCCTGTTTCTAAAACCTAGGGATTGGATAAGCGAGGTTCCACTGTGGTTTTACGAGTTGAGAGGCTACAACATCGTTCTTTCTGAAGCTACAGCAGCTCCACGCAGCTTTCAGGTTAACGTTTCAGCATCTCCGTACAGTTTACAGAGTTACAGCATCTCCACGTAGTTCTCAGGGATGAGACCCCTCCTTCCTTCTAGTTCTCCCTCCAGCCACCCAGGCTCTCTGGATGGGGTTACTGCAAGGCAGAACACAATGTCAACGAGGCTCATCATTAGCACAATAGACTGACCATCATACTTTTTAATTCATACAATGTATGACATTCTGTTTGCCTGGATACATTGTTATACAGTACATATTACTCATTGTGTATTGCTAATCGCTGCTGCCCACTTGGCACCTATTGCATCCTAACCTAAAACGGTTGGATTCCTCTCTCTATAGTCCCTTCCCAAGGTATATTCTACAATAAAAAGTGTTTTTTGGGGGAAGCTTTTCTTTTCCTGATGGGAGGAAAAGGTAAAGAGGGTGTTGTTTGTTTCCATTTGAAATGTGGGCCACTGAAGCCCTTTGAGACTGTAATGTGATTAGGGGCTATATAAATAAACTTGACTTAATAAAAGTGGCAACTTTATCATGGGGTGGTCTCATTTTCTTGTCAGATACATAGATGCATCACAACAATGCCTCTTTGCCATTTTGTCGTTCTAACGCAACACTAACCACTGGAGAGCAAGACAAACTGAGACAATGGAAGAAATCTAAGTTAAAGATTCAAGGAGTGCAGCCTTAAATGGACAGTAACCTTCTTACGGTTCAATATTTTAATATTTCTATACTTCTTACCAAGCATTTAAAAATCAGCAGCCTTGAGCAAAATTGAGGATATGTGGTGGCACACCGCTCAAAAATGTCCTCCAGACCGATTACAAACAGTCTACGAAGTGAGCCAATTTAAGATTAGGAGCGCCTTTCTGAGAAAACTGAGTCATCCATCCAGTTGTCACTTGCTGCTTGCCGGGCCAGAGTCAAGATAGAAACTAATTGGTCATCCCTAATTAAGAGTTTTTTTCTTTCTTTACCAGGCTAAGGAACCATCAAAGACTTTTACTACACTTCCAGTTTTAGTAGGAGTGGAACATTTTGATTATGTTACCTCACCAGCTTACATTTATGTAAACTGGCATTCCAGTGCTGCTGACCTAGTTTTGATAGTCATGGATAAGTAAGCAAGGTTTACAAAGCTGCATGAGTGGAAGGCTTCTGTTAGAACAATGTGTCAATTCTCCAGACTGTACATACAACATTGTAATTCAAATGTGAAACAATACACTACTATCTATGATTTAACTCTAAAGGAAATCCTCTGAACTTAAGAAAGTATTCTAGATATAACTGAGTTCCCTCGAGTTATCAATATAGTTTAATATAGTCTCCAAATTCCTTAATAAATGCGTTTCTATTTTTCTTTTCTTTTATTTGGCTGTGTATTATTACTGGACTATTTCTTATTAAAAAGCTGTAACTCCATCTTGTATTAAGCTTAACTGCGTCATTATTAGCTGCACAGAGACGTGAGAAGAGGAACAAAATCTTTCAACCATCTTTGGTCAGGAATGTTGAACAGGCCTCGAGACAGGAAACGGCTATATTAAAATTTGGACGAGGCAAGGTTTTAGCTCTCATTATCTACTGCCAGCTGTCAGCTTGCAATTATTATTAATTATCTCTGATAGGACAGTGAGCCTTACTCTGCAAGGATAAAATAACTAGCAGTGTCCTGTAATGCAATCAGTTACTGACCGGTAATGGATAATTTAATAAACACTTTAATGGAGTGAACGCTCCACGTGTGGGCAATGGCAAATAATAAAGAGCAATACATTGTGTGATGTTATTGGGGACCTTATTGATGTCACTGAGACTATATCTACAGTGTCAACTTGTCACAAGGGAAGGCCTGGAAATACAAAAGCCTTGAATCCCCCAAACCCTCAATTTCCTCCTTGAGTGATTAAAGCTCAGCCAAGCCTTCTCCCAGACTGGGGCCGCAGAGCAAATCTGTATATCACCCTCCCTCCTCCCTCTCTTCATCACTTCTCTCCCACCGATTGAAGATCAGATTGGGTGTCCGGTTTTCTTCCAAATCCAATATGCCAGGGCTGGTTCAGTGTGAGCGACTGGTGTAGGCGATAACACTTACCGTCGTTGAATATTGCGCCGACCTGGAAGGAGAGCTCAGAGTCGTGCTCGGCCTCGCACGGGTACACTGCCTTAGCTTTCCCGCCGGTGACACTGAAAAATGAAGGCAATCAGTGAGATGGTGGAGCTGTGGAGAGGATTACTGCACAGTTCAATCTGGGCCCAGGGTCTGCCTGTTCATTCGCTCACTAGCCTGAAACAGCAGAAATCGGCCTGGCCCGGGAAATAAGCACTAGGAGAGGAACCAGGCTAGTACCACTCTTGTCCTATCTGGAGTCTAGACAGATCCAGCGAGCAAGTCTACACACACACACACACGCGCGCGCACGCACAGCAGACAAGCCGAGCCACATCAGGCACCAGCAGCAGACAACCATCTAGAGATAATTAAAAAGTGGAGGAATTCTAAAGAAGGTCTGCACACAAACAGGGGGGGGGGATGAAATTCCTTTTCCACAGCGCCACCGCTTTTTAATTCAGGCACTACATTATAAATCAGTCTGATGTAAATAGGGGCCCTGTCAAAGAAAACCATATGCATAGCTCCGCAAAGGTTGGTGAAAGAGCCATATTTTGCCACTCCACAAAAAAAAGAGAAAAGAAAAACTGTGTTTCTTCAGCAAGGTTGTTTTGCTGCCATTGCAAACAGTTATCTGAAACGCAGCAACATTACCATGTGAAAATTTCGCATTGAATACACGATGCCCTGATAAATATTTCATATTCTTTCAGAGTAACAATGTAGGATGTGAGCGCACTCGAGAGAGAGGTGGAGGGGGGGACAAAAACTATAAAAAAAAAACATAAATAATAAAAAAAAATACGTTTGCAGTCACAGTTGTCAATACAACAATCTTTTTCAAAATAATGCATTCACTGCCGCATTTGGGCGGACGAGGATTTGTATTAATAGGAAGAAGAAAAAAATACTGTTAACATTAATGAATTGGCCATAGAATGACCTGGCTGTTTGTGAGCGCCTTTCCGTCGTTTGAAATACGTGGAAACGGAATTCATTATTTATCTCCGGGGGCGGGTGAGCAAAACTGTGCTACTAAAAAGGCTGTACTACACAGCCCCATCCTGTTCACTCCGATACCTGTTTGCGTCTGTGGGTTGACAGAAAGGGAAGAAAATGGGCTCTACCGCTATAACCAATATTTGTGTTGAATCAAAGTCGCTTCGAAAGTAGCCGGAATTAAAGTGCGAGTGACGTGAAAGGGAGAGATAGTATAGATGTGCATGGCCATGAATACTGTTAGACAAGTAAGGTAAGTTTTTGACTGTGTTAGTGCACTTGGAAGATACAAAAAAAAGGAGCATACAAGAAAGTTACAGAGCAAGTGAGAGAAACAAAGTGAGAGAATAGAAGTGCCTCTGAATGTGAGACTGGTGGACTGATGGAGCGCACTGCTGTGTTTAACTACAATCATAAAATGTCCAGCTGAGTGCCGGCACAAAGAAATGTGCGACAGCCGTGTCTTACCTCTCCTCTGGCTGGTCTCCGTCCGCGGCGGTGTGTTTGGTCTCTGTGAAGGACGTAGAGTTGGTCCAGCAGGCTGCTGTGCTGCAGGCCCTGGAGACACAGAGGACAGAGTGGGGGTTAGGTTGGACCGGGCCACAGGGACCAATGCAGGCTGTACCGGTAGGGAGATTTCCAATGTCAGAACACAACGTATACTAGGCAGTGTTAGCCAACTCTCTGGTGTGGAATATGGAGATGCTGAAAACAAACTGAAATCTGACTACATAACGATCTACAGCTTTGGTTTTGTTTGCAGTAAATGATTGCAATGCAGGGAAGAAATATAGGCAGACAGTCAGTCCTCCAGAATACATGGTCACCAAGGTAAAATGGCGGGTTTGCAACCCCAAGGCTGTGTCCCAATAGTCCTATCATAATGCTATTTCTTGTTCCTACACCCAGATGTTTCCTCCAAACACCAGTTCAAACACTGTCTCACTACGATGGAGAATCAACGTGACCAGAGAAGCACATGGAACACATTCGGATATAGAATACACCAGTGTATGCTGCCCAGGAGGTGTTTATAGGAGACACTTGCGTCTTTTTAACCCTTCCATTTAACACTATTTCCATCCACCATTTTGCACAGTCCCAGTATGTAGGAGATGAGAGAAGCTGCTTAAAAACAGCCAGCAAGCAGCTACAGAAGCACACTGTAGCCTACATCTGTAGCTTAGCTGCTTTCAAGCGCCCAGGAGGTGCTTTAGTTACTAGACTCACACCCACAAAGCAAGACGTTTCAATTATGTATTGCAGATTTGCTGTATTTATGAATGTATGTTCTGCGCCTTCTTTATTTCCCAATTGTTAAATATACGCTATATAACAAAACCAAGACACTCCCCACACACTCCAAGACACTGAATTTGTAACAACAACAACATGCGATTGGTGCAATTCATCAATAGTCCATGTTAGTTGTTAATTACACTGAAGCAGCTCGGCTGTCTTCTTTCCACAGTGCTCGTTTCCTCCTGCCTGTTCACTAACTCCTACGTGTATAACTCCACTTGTCTCCTCCAGTGTATAGTGAGCAAGAGTATTGGGACGCAGCCTGAAGTGTTTGGCATGCGCACCACCTAGCCAGCAGTACCACCCCTACAGTCAACAATGTGATTGGTTACTATTACTTATTCACATTGTGTGATAGAGATGAGAGTATCAGACTGATCTTCCTCTGCTAATTTTCAAGATCAATCAATGTTAGGCATATTAAGAGAGTTGTTCGAGAGAGGATATTGTGTCACTGCGCAAGCTAGGCCTACCATTTTCTTAGTTTTGGCTTTCAGGCTGAGCAGCATATACAATATTAAGCATCATATACAGTATTATTACATCTAATCCATCACAGTAAACTTGAGTGAAATAATGATTAATGCCAATTAATCAGATTAGCACACACTTTACACCTTGAAGCAGCGACATCAGGCCATCCTGGTAATGTACTGTAATTAGCATTTGGCTCACTTCTGACTACAGCATCTTCTCTACCATCCAATAGTAACACAAACACAGAACTTGCCTATGAAACACTAGCAGAGTACGGTACATTAAGATACAAGCCACCATGAATAAATCATAATGTTGGGATTTTCAGAGGAATATTTGTGTGGGTCAATTCAGAGCCATTCGTTTCCTATCGAATGTGTGCAGTGCAACTATAACCCACACTGACATGAACCGCCAAACACGAAACTGTCATGTTTACAAAAGGCAAAATCCAATAACTCAAACCAAGCTTTCATTCCTCCTCCGGCAGCTCCGTGTCACATGGAACACAAGACGCCATGCTCTCATCAGCTGGAGCTGTTGCTGACCGCACTTTACATGACAATTACAATCTGTACAAGCCCCCCCCCCGCCCCCCGCCCGCATCACGCCGACCGACGGGAGGCACGTGGGGGTCCTGCTTTGGGCAGCATGGAGCAGAGGCCCCCCCGCTGCGCTGCATGCCCGCGCCGCGGCCAGTGCTAATATAGTGCACAACGAGCAGATTGCTGCTAGGTGCCGCTCCCATAGAGACACTAATAAAGGCAATTAGCGGCAACAGCTGGGGGAGGGCGGGAGGCTGAGGGGGCCTTGTGAACAGAGCCTAGTTTGGTGATGGCGCTGGCAAGAAAGAGGGCATCGTGCGAGCAAACCAAACATGCAAGGGCCAGTACGCACGCACGCTTCCTTTTCCCCCCTCCCTGTCCATCCACACCGCTGGCTGTTGGGCTGAGGCCTGGATGGGCCGCGGGTGATTTATAGCTCTGCAGCGGGGTGCTGGGCTCACTGTGGTGCTCAGCTGCGCCACATCAGCATGGGGCGACTGCACGCTGCAGTGCAGCAAATCCACTCATTAACCTGGAGCCCGGCTCAACCGCTGTCTGCTTGGGCCGCAGCCAATGAACACAGAGCAGCAGCCACCTGCAGGTGAGCCTGCTCGCGCGCATCGCAAACAAAATCAACATTCAAAACGTACTGTACACTGGTACAAACACATTCATCCCCTCCAGCGCGCGCGCACACACACACACACAGTACAGTTCGCATAGATGGGTTTATTTAAGAGGGAACGGGATTATCAAGATGTGTGAAGCTCTAACAAGTAAAAAAAGATATCTAAATGATTATAGGATAAACAGCTGGGGGGGGGGGGGGGTCGTTATAGTAATTGAATGCCACACGGTTGCCCTAGAAACTCGTTAAATGTACCAGGGGAAAATTGATTCATCCAAAAATTGCTTTCCCAATTACAGCTAAGCCAAACCGAGGGAAATGGTTTGCCTTTTTCCCTTACAACGAAAATAGCATCGAGCTTTGAACTGCACATCTGTGGTTGTTTCATCACCGCCCTAGCTAAGCTTCTTGTGTAAATATGATTAAATACAGTTAACTGTAACTCGTGCAAAAATTCACTGTAAATTAAGCCTACATGGAAGCTATCATATGCACATATAATATTCAACATAGGTTACTGCGGCAATTCTACAGATTTTTCCAGGCTTTTTTCTCTCCAAACAAAAGGTTGTGTATCATGCATATATAAAGTTGACATATACTATATATATAAAACACAACTCTCTAAATGTAAAATGAAATTTACTAAATAATCAATATAAAATAAATAATATAGTCCGATTAGCGGTTTTGGGGTTGTTGTCGTATCGGCTACTCCTATAAAAAAGGTACTATAATTTCTGTATATACTTTCTTTTATATGTTCCTCCCTATAGGCTACAGTATGTTCAAACCTACTTCATTGGGCAGCCCATCTGATTAAATAAATATTTTAAATACTAGTCACAGTGATGTAATAATGGTGTCGACAGACTTGGTCGCTTAAAAAAAAAGCTACCACAGCTAGGTCCGCTTCAAAGGCAATGTAGAAAATTAGCATTATAACAGCCAGGATGTGACAATACATCAGCAAGAGTTTAAGCTAGTCATTACAATATTAATAATTCATTGATATTTATCCTAATCACGATGCTCTCAACATCGTGATGACTGTCAGCCATGGGTGCCCAACCCTGGTGGTCATAAGACATTCGTCAACAGTATTTAATTTTGTCCAGCCCCCATGACAGGCCCCACCCCATGGGACCTGTCATGGACCTACTGTAATACAGGGATGGACCTTTCATCGACCTAATACAGGGATGAGGCAGGCTATGAAGCCCCTTTCACTAGACGAAGTGGGATAGAGGGAGAAATTTGATGAACGTTCCATTTGAAAGTGGGTTTTAGAGTACAGCCAAGCCCAGCCACCATGTGAGTGCCGACTTGGGTGGGCAGGAAACCAGCTTGCATCCACCATTTTATGATTCACAGCTGTTTGCCAGCGAGTGCATGAGCAGAAAGGCCAGAAAGGCCACAGAAAACACTGGGCAGGACATAGACCAACAGCGCCACGGGGAGAAGCAGTGACAGAATTGACAGATAAGTGGAGAAATGAGGCAAAGCATTGAAACTGGCAAACATGATAAATCATGTGTTCTACAGAAAGTAATTTCATGACATAGTAGGTTAGGCCGCAGTTATGTGTTACCAGTCAAAATTTCTCAACAGACAGATTAAACGAACAGAACAAAACACGGTGCATTTCAGGTGCACTGTCGAAGACGTCACCCAGCATAGAAAACACATTTCAGATATAGCAGCGACGGCCAAGCCTTCCTGCTCTTTTTGGCACGACTGTGGCCAATTCTCCAGGTCTAGGCCAGAGAGGCGCTGTGCTAACAGGTCTCCACCATCCCACCTGCTAAGATTTATGGATGAACAAAGCCAGGGCGACACCCTGTGACATATGGCACAGGTCTTCATAAAGGGACAGAGCCGCAGCTATAAGGGTAAACAAGATGAATATCTCCCCAATGTCAATACGATTTACACGGCCAACGCACGGCCACCTGTCTCCCAAACAAATAAGAGCTGAGATTCATGACCTCCTCCTGGTTACTCCTTCCGTCCTCCAACATGACGCCGCAAAAGAGTAAAAACACGACAAAAAAATTCCAAACGGAATATTAAAAAGCCCAGTGGTTATGTAAGGCACACAGGCGACGGCATGAGGTTAATGCCCAACAAACAGGTCAAAGGGAGTACCAATTTGTTTTTATTCCTTTCTGCTAGGCAATGACTGAGAGGCAGCGGATGAGAAAGAAATTCAAGGGGATTCTCCAGACATGACACGTCAGAACCTAACATCTGCAGCATAACCCAATATATTTATCTCTCACAGCTGCGTTCAAGACAAACCGTGGGCTGGAACGAACAAAGTGGTGCACGCTGTTGGGAGGAAAAAGTGAATAGTGGAATATGATGGAAGGTAAAGGAGTTATACCAAGGGGCCAGTTCTGCTTTTCATCTAAACATAACCAAGAGTAATAGAGAACTAAAAGCTGCCATTGACATTCACAACAGTCAATAGTAAAGCATTTTAGAGTAATTTACCAATGCTGCTGAATAACCACAAACAGTTAACATTACCATTGACGGGTTATAGCCTGCAAAATTATGCAAAATAACAGAAAGAAACAATGGTACTGCAAACCTTACAAATGGAATAGGTCAGTCTGCGTGTTCTATAATTGGATGTAGGTCTTATTATGGAACCATAGAAAGCAGGGATGTTATGTTACGAGGAAAGAAATAACCCTAGTCAAACTGTATGACTCTAGCTTCTGCTGTGGTGAATATTGTACACATAACAATAATTGCACAACTCTGTTTGAGTTAAGATAGAGCGACGAGCACCAATATTGTAAATGGTGCATGGCCTCAGATGTCCAGTACATAACAACACACTCACTCAGAGGTTCTCTGTGAGCTGAGGCTGGAGGTGAACAGGGTGTGGCCACTCTTCTCCGGAGGAGTATCCGACGCCGAGGCTGAGGACGACTGGGAAGACACCGATTCATTGCTGCCCATTGACGTTTCATCTGTGGCAGAGTTGACACAATCTCCTATGGCCGACACTAAAACAAGGTGAAAAAGATATAGAGATACTTTTCATATTAAAGTGAAGGATTTTCGTAAAATGGACCGCACTTCACTTTATGGGTAGATAAAGCAATGCTAAATCTGCAGGGGCCCATTCAAACAAATTGTTATCAAAACAGAGGAGGTGTTTGTTCAGGTTTGTAGAGCTCGTATTGCTACAGTGCTGTTTTGAGAAGCTGAAATCTAAGAAACACTAGGGAGATAGCGGCCCCTTTATTTCAAACTTACTGTGAAGCAAGTTTTTGGTGGATGTGGAGTCTGTAAAGCTATTAATGTTCACAACAGGATAGTTTGTTTAACATGAGCACACAATACAATTACTTCTTCCCACCAAGCTCAAATCAAAGCACTGGGAATACGTACAGTATGCACTCTTTGTGTATGTTGTATTGCTTAGGTTTGTTTACAGGCTTTGTCAGTTGCAACTAATAAAAGTATTGCAAATGCTAATTTGACAAGAAAGCCAAGAGTGTAAAAGTAGAAGGTCATTACAGAACAGTTAACTGAATACAAATGTTGTGTGTAAAACCAGCCAGATACCAGAGCAGATGACAGCAAAGAGGTGCATCTGTGCACGTTAACTCCTGTCTATTATGCTGTTTTTGTTGCTATTATGCTGTTTTTGTAGCTCTTCTAATGTGCTTTCATTAGAAGAGCTTTGTGTTCGATGGTGCCATGCTGCACAGTATGTGCTGCCTTAAACGGGGATTTTAAAGGCTGCTTTTTCTTGAGAGAAAAGATATTACTGTTTACATTACTGTTAGCATTTCTTCCAATGTCCTTCCTTTGATTACCCAGTGCGTTATCACAGGGAGCAACAAAACAAGAAAGTAAGCTTTGGTGTCAACTATACAAGACACACACATGCAAGCCCACACACACACACACACACACACACGCACACACAACTCTGTTTTACCCTAGTGCTGCCCATATACAAGACACAAAGGTTAAATTAAGGATTCTGCATTTTATCTCAGATAATAAAACACCCCATGGTAAAAGCTGGAGAGATATAATGGGAGGGAATCTGGTAAGTAGATTTAGCCTCCTTTGGTGTTGTGGAAGGGAAGGGATTTGAGTGGCTTGAGGGCAGCAATTGATGGAGCTGGAGTATTAGGGCCAGCAGGCCAGGTAACCGGCTCACCTGACACACAGTAGTGCCTTGTCAGTGACATTGAAGGCTTAAAACAAGAATAAAGTAAAACTTTCAAAAGGGAAATAGAGGGCTACCGGTTCCTGGCAAATTTTATTTATTTATTTATTAAAATAAATAAAAAATAAAAAATAAAAAAATATATAGTATATCCATGACACATTTGCCCTCGGGACAAACAAAGTGATCTTGAATGTATTTCATCTTTTTTTTCTTTCTTTTTTTTTTAAAGGGGAAGAAGGGTTGATCAAGTCCCATGACCCTGGGTCTTAAACTTGACGATTTATAAATAATCTCAACTACAGGCTGTAATTTTAAAAGGTACACTCCTTGATTGTGTTACAGAGCCTCCAGAATCACGGTTGATGTTTTGAAACACCGGTGTGGTTGTAGGGGAAAGGGTGCAGAATGTTGTGAGCCTATGAGCTCTCTAGGGGGAGGAGTAGAGGGGTGTGTCAAGCCACTCAGCAATAAGGCGGGGGAGGGGCACGTGCTCTCAACAGTTTCAAACCAAAGAGACAATGTCTTTGCTGGTTTCAACCACAGTTCTGAACAGTGTGTGCACCTTGTTGCATGGGCGTGTACATAGCAAACCAATGGAATATGTGTAGTGTTCATATGCAGGGCCACTTGCCGGTCTCAATATCCAGAGACTGTGGATTGTAGACAGCCAGGGGTCGGTTCTGGCGAGCCAGCTTCTTGGAGGACTGCCTGGTGGGAGCGCAGAGGGCCGGGGCAGCAGGTGGGAGAGGGCAGGCCTCGGGGGCATCTGCAAAGATCTGAATGCACAATGCCAGTGAGTGTCCCCCCCCACCACGACTGTCCAAGCTCGGTGAGCAGCAGCAGCAGCAGCAGCAGCAGCAGCAGCAGCAGCAGAGTGTCCTGGCTTGACCTCCACTGAACAGGGTGGTTGTTTTGTTATTTATTGACAGGCTTTATGCAGCGGTGGTGAAACGGTGGAAAAAGGCCACAGTGCGAGTCCTTGGGGACAGCTTCGCTACCGCTTGATTGAGCGTTCTTAACACCGCGGGGCGGAAAGATTCGGTTCACGCATAACACAGGGGAGTGCACGGCGGCTTTTCAGGCGCACATTCCATGTGGGAATATGGGTCTAGATTATAGCAAGCGTGTTTTGGGAGCATCTCGCTGAGGTATGCTAAAGTAAACAGGGCACGGACTTGAAGAAGGGCCGGCCCGACCGACGCGGCTTACTGACAACGGGCGTGTGTTTACATATACACTTCAGATGTGGGGTTGAAAGAGAGTAGAGCTGCAGAAGAGAGGGAGTCTCTGCAGAGCCTCAAAAAGGTTCACAGAGGAGGAGACAGAGGGTTGCAGGGAAGGAGGGAGGGAGAGAAAGTGAGAGAGCCAGACATAAAGTAGTGGAGGAGGGGGAGGGAGAAAGTTTGGAAAGAAAAGGCAGAGGGAGAAAGTGAAAAAATCTGATACGGCTGTGAGTTGCTGTTGCCTCTCCCCTGCTCGCCTTTCTTTCTCTCCGCAGATGGAGGTGAATGTAAAACACTGTCTAGTGCCGGCATCTAGGGGTATCAACAGTCTGCAGTGGGACTCGGCTGGGAGAACAGCTAATGTATGTCTCTCTCTCTCTCTCTCTCTCTCGTTCTCTCTCTCGCTCTCTCTCTCTCTCTGCCCGCCTGTCTGTTCAGCTTTCAGCCTACCGGTACACTTTCTTAAGGCTGCATTCTAACACCAAGTCCTTCATCACCTGGACGGTGTTGGGTACCTCTGGGTGGCCTTAAATGCTGTGTGCTACACAATGCTTTATCACATTTGTAGAACCTGATGCTTCTCCTCAGGCTTCAGTACTCTCTCACTGCTTATTTTAGTTTGTGAATACATGGATTTATTTTTCAGCAACACATCATGCGTTTAACAAGGCTGAATGAATAAATAAACAAACACAATCACTAAAAGCTCTTGGTTTCATCTGATTGGGAGAGCAAAGATTAGGAAAAAAATAATCTCAAATCTTTTTTGAGAATTAACCCCCCTTCGAGGATTGACACCGATTAATGACTTTCTGCTGAGATTACATGAACTACAGGTTACAAAAGGACACACAAACCAAATAAAATATTTGGTTTGGCATCTTAGCCTCTTGATATGATCAGATTTATATTGTGGTCTACAATATAATCAAATGACTGCAACAGAGAAGATTAGGCTGCATTTTATGTTGGTTTAAGCACTCAGAGCTCCCCCTGTTGGTGAGAAAGACTGCCAGAATGGCAGACAGAATGCCAGACAGCAGAGCACTCCTTCATAATAACAAATAGCTGAGAGGAATGTATCTTGTTTCAATCAAACCCTTTACAAAAGCAACAAAAACTATTGAGAAAAGATGGGAAGACACAGGGTGAAGTACTATTTTAAGATATAGTATTAATAATGCTTACAGAAACACATTTCTACAGCTTTATAGTACTTTTGAGCAAATGTCTGCTTTAATGGGTACTGATGCTAGTTAACTGTCAGTGTGAACGCTACCTTTTGGTGCTGCTCGATAAGGATCTCCACCACAATGTTCTGGAATTTCAGGTCCATAATGGCGGCCACCGTCTCCTCCTGGGGTCTCATGAGGGTGGGGCCGAACACAACGCCCAGGTTGGCCACGGTCATCAGGTTCTGCTTGCTGTGGGCAGCCACACTGGGGAAAATAAATAGCTATATAAAGGCATTTGATTTAAAGCACCTTTCCAAACACAGAAGGTAGGCTGTGTGTGTTAAGAAAAAGAAAACATATTGCATTCACTAAACCAGCAATTCAAAATGTTTGGTCCCCCTAAAAGATATTAACTTAAATTATGTATATACGTGTATATATATATAAATAAAACCATAAATAAATTATATATTTTTTATAAATTTTTAAAGCAATCTGTTAAGATACTATATCTATCATCGGAGTAAAGATTTTGTGTTTGCGTTTTTGATAAATGATGAAATATTATGGACTTTTGGACTTCACTGTGTGTGTATATGTATATATACATAATATAGATTTTATTTTTATTTTATTTTTATGATGTGCATCTGCTGAGAGTGAGTTTAAATAGCTTCAAAGGAAGCCTTTGAAGACAAAACACCAGTGACAACTTGCATTTACAACATCTCTGAAACCATTTCAGATACGAGTGTGAAATTCTGGCTTGGCTTCTTTTCCCTGCAGGACAGACACACACGCCAACTGCAGAAAAACCAGAGTATCTGCAGTCTGGAGAATTTCACGCAGGATCATCCAAATTCAATTTCAATAGCATCGCCTTTTTAACCACAGCCCAATTCCGCAGTGGGTTTCTATGAAATAAGATTCACCAGGCTCAGACTGACGGCCTGAAGGTAGAGGGATTATTTACTTATCTTCAATTTGGTCCTATTAAGTTTATAAAAAGCCTGCTTAGGTAAAAGCTCGTAATGTTAGCTTACAATATTACTTAAAACTCTCCTCCTATCTCATCGCTCCATGCACAATAGCGGCCTTTTCAGGGGTGAATAGGGTAATCTCAAGGGAAGGCTTAATTTGAGTGGCCTACTTCATCCCCTTTCGTATCATTTCCGTGGAGGGCTACAGACTAGCTGCTGGGGCTGGTGAGAAAGCCCTGACGGAGCTGCGCTAACAACTCTGTGCTAAAAGTTTGGATTCTCACCGCACCCCCACCCAACACACACACGGCTGTTTGAAAGCGAAGGAGAGGGAGAGATGGAGTGACAGCAGAGAAGGGGGAGGGAAGAGAGTGGGAGTGGGTGAGAGAGAGAGAGAGAGAGAGAGAGAGAGAGAGAGAGAGAGAGAGAGAGAGAGAGAGAGAGAGAGAGAGAG